>MU695986.1:59953-113727 GCA_026770625.1 Nicotiana glauca | reverse complement strand
GTGAGTGAATTCTTTCTATCTTGAGTTCCTAAGTGTTCTTAAATTTTGTTGTGTGGAACTACTCTCTTTTGTTATGTCAGGCACTTGATTCATGAAGGAAAGGTAATGTCAGTGATCTCTATGTTAGAGTAAGTAGGTGAGTTGTGAATAATGCGTGGTACTTGTGAGTCAAATCTTGAGGTGAAGATGTTACACTATTGTGCTTAGTCTATTTTAAATACTCTTGGTGTGATGAGTTAGGAGAATTGTTTAAAAAGGTCGTGTCTATAAAAAAGAAGTAAAGTTTGATTGCTCGAGGACGACCAATGATTTAAATGTGGGGTGTTGATGATAGGCTATAATTACGTGTTTTAGTCGATTATTACACTCTAATTTAATGCACTTTAGTTGAGTTTGCGCTTTAATCGCTAGTGTTTTGCACTAATTGTGTATTTTATACCTTGTAGGTGTGATTTCGAGCTATGTAGATATTATGGAATGAATTTATGTTATTTGAAGCTTTGAAGTCTGAGTAAAAGCTCAAGGAATTAAGCCGGGATCGTGTTCGGGGATCAAAGTTGATAGTTGAGAGCAAACGTTTGACTCGATGAGGCATATTGCGCACTGTTTAGTTAATTGGACATAACGTTTTGCTCCAAACTCCATTTTGGCTCCATAATATATGGTTGGAAAGCTAACTCTAAGGGCTACAACTTTCATGGTTTGAGTTTCTCAAAATTCCAAACGGAAAAGGGTGAAAAGCTGCGGTTTCACCGCAACCGCGGCAGAACCGCGGCAGAAGGCATTTGCGGATGAATGAAGAAGCTGAGAGGGTGTTTGGCCGCGGTAGAACCGCGGCCACCCAGGACTAAAACTTGTCCTTTTTCGCGTAGGAGAAGGTATAAGTGTTTGGGCCCGACCCTACTTGGTATATATACATGGAAAAACGTTATTTTTGGAGATTAGACATATTTTTGACATAGATTTGACCTAAGGAGGCAAAGAACACATTGGGAGCAAGGCGGAGAATTCTTCTACAAGTTTTTCCTTCCTCTTCCTATTTTTCATTGTTGGTTATGACTTTTAGTATTGTAGTTTTACATACTATTATGAATAGCTAATTTGTTATCTAGGGTTTTGATAGAACCTTTTGTAGGATAAATTCTTGTTATGTTTTTATATAATTGAGCCATAGCTTTTCTCTATTTGTTCAACTACGTTTATATTGTGGTTGGTTGAAGAGCTCTCAATTAGCCGTGCCTATTTAGTATGCATTGCTCGGGAGAGAGTGCATATTTAGGTAATTGTTGAACAACACCACTCCCAGAGTATATGAGAGATCAATAACCGAGGGTTTAAAGGCGGGATTAGGAATAACGAAGCCTTGGGTGCGATCTGAAGTGAGCTGTATTAAAAGCCAGCTAGCGTAGCTCGGGAGAGTGCGTCTAGTAAATTATTGTAATTGCTCGGGAGAGAGTTACGGTAATAAGAGTGCTCATGATTGGTAGAGAATACTTAGGCGAAATTATAGAAGACATAGCAGGAAGAATTCCGACAATTGGGGAAATCATAACTCTAGACCTCCTTAATCTTGTCTCTAACCCTTAGTATATTTAGTTGTTAATTTAGTAGTTTAATTTATTAGTTAAACACAAGCATCTAAATATCTATAAATTAGGAATTGTCCAAGCTTGTCTTCTTAGTGATAGTGAACAGCTGTAGCTAAACATTAGTTCTCTGTGGGATTTGACTCCGGACTTGTAAACCGGATTATATTTGCAGCGACCGCATTGTCCTTTTTATAAGGCATAGTTGGGCGTGATCACTAACCATGAAGCTTGTTTAGCTTTCACTTGCCATATTACTTGTTGCTTGATATACTAAGCATGAATGCACTATGTCCACAATCTATCATTGTTGCTCCAAGTAAATGTTAGTTTTGAAGACTGACAAAGGAACTCAAGATGAATCAGGTCCATCCCTCAAGTGCAGAAAAACGGGCAGATTCGAGCATGTGGATTGCACGTGGAGAAAATAAGCTTAACTTGGTGTATTTAATATCTCCTAGTCGAAAAGGTTGCATAATTGATAAGGAGAAGGAGTCCTTAATCAAAGAGAATACTATCCAAGATAGGGAAGGAGTTAGAAGATGAAATCAAATAGAACTCTTCCACTAAGGAAGAGTTGCATTAGAACTCTAGTTATTTCTTCATCTACTAACTCTATAAATTGTAGGATGTTCTCTCATTATAGGTGTTGCACAAAAATGCAAAATTTAAACATGAATTGAGAGCAAAATAGCAAGGCGTTTTGCAAGAAGTTCGTGTGTTATTCAAGTGCGCAAACTAGAAGCTACATGAACCGGATTGAAGAACCAGCTCCATAAATATTTTTATGTGTCTTTCTTTATTTCTAGTTCAATTGTAGTAAGTATCTTCATATTGTATCTTTTAACTTTACCTAGAAGCAATTGTAATAGGTATTCTGAGTATTCAAGTTAGAATTAACTTGAAGTTGTCGCAAAAGTTAGAGGCTGGTTGCTACAATGGGATTAGAGGTAATCCTTAGGTTTACAAAAAGTTTTGTAAATGCTGTTTTGGCTCAGTGATTTAGTAAAGTGTTGAGGAAAATCCTACTGAGTAGTAGGTAGTGGTTATTTCACCTTTTGAGCCAGGTGTTTTCCACGTAAATCTATGTGTTCTTTATTTTCTGTATTTATTATTTCGCAACAGTAGTAGTTAGAACACATTGAAGAACTAGGTCCTTCTACAAGCAGTTTAAGCAAAAAATTGGGAACCGCACAAATTACTCCCCCTGTTGTGTGGTATTGACGTTTAAAACATCAATCCTTCTTCTTTTTTAGATTCCACAGTTGCTTGATTAGTGCAGCTTTTTTCCATATAACCATATCTGTGATATTCAGACCCCCTGCAGATTTTGGCCAACATAATTGTCTCCAAGCTACTAAAACTTTAGTTTTGGTTTCTGTTTCACCTGTCCACAGAAATCTCTGGCAAATTGTCTTAATTCCTTGTAGGATCTTCTTAGGTAAAGGAAATATATGTGATCAAAATGATTGAATAGCAAATAAAACACTCTTGATCAGCTGCAACCTGGCTGCATAAGATAGAAACTTTGTTGTCCAGTTTTTGATTCTGCCTAACATCTTATCCAGTAAAGGTTTACATTGAGTAATAGATAACTTTTTACTACTCAATGGGACTCACAAGTATCTAAAAGGCAAAGAGCCTTTAGAAAAACCTAAGCATTGGTAATGTTTTGTTGAATATCTTCAGTGACCCTTCCAAAATAGATACAGCTTTTTTCCTAATTAGCAATCAGACCTGAAGCCTTTGAAAAATGTTGAAAACATTCATACAATAGTTGTATAGACACCACATCTCCCCTGCAAAACTGAGTTAGATAATATTCAGCTTCTCACACCTAGGATGGTAGTTAAAGTCAGTGTTCTCTTTAAGAGTCTTCAAGATCCTTGTAAGATACTCCATATCTAGAACAAACAAATATGGTGATAATGATCACCTTGTCTAACTCCTCTCTTTGCATCAAAAGCAGTTGTTGGCTTTCCATTAACCACAATAGCATAAGACACTGTAGTAACACATGTTAGAAATAATGCACTTTAAATATAATTTTAATATCAAAATGCACTAACACCAACAAGAAGTAAATATATAAGGAAGCTAAGGGCTTGGCACAAAATGAGAAAAACATAAATTGATATTGAAATTGACCGTAAAGGAACAAATACAAACCAAATGAATCAAATAGCCTTGGCCCTAAAATTCGATCACCCTTGAATTAAGTGAAGATTCAAATGATACAAGAAAAAAGTAACAAGATAATGTAAACTAGAGAAAGACAATATATTGCTTTATGTAACATGAATGTCCTCCTTTACAAATGATCAGACTCCTTTACAAATGATATAGTAGGGGAGTCCTACCCTTAAAACAATCCGAAATATAGTAAGAAATTACATGATTAGCTGATTAATCGGCCTTTTCTTGATACGTGGCGAGATTTCCGCCGTGATCCTCGTCCGATGGCGGATATCTTGGCTTTCCATTATTTGGCTCGGCAGGCTTCTCTCGATCTTGCTCGATCTATATCCCGCTCAATCTCGATCTTGGATGATCTTGATCTCAATCAGTCCCTCAGTCACGCGTTTGGCAATCTAACTTCGTTTCACGGTCCGGTATGACACGGGGCCAAACCTGTTAGGGATATAGTAGATATTCCGCTAGAATCAATCTCATTTTTGATGATTTGAACATATTTTTCTGAACGTTATTTGATATAAAAATATATATGGCATTTGATATTATTTTGTTATTGTTAATTATTTGATTAATTTGATAAGGTCCTTGATTAAATTTTGAGACCTGACATTGTGATGGAGATCATGATAATGAGAATGAAGTTTCTTATAATTTAATCTAAATTTGTTCTTGGTCATAGGATTATTAATTTGGACATTAGTAATCCAGTTAGATCAATATTTATGGGATTGTCTTTATGGGATAAAGATTAGTTGATCTCATCAACTAAATCACATAGATAGATTGATGCATATAGAGATATGATAATTGAACTGACTCATTGGATAGTTCCTAATGGTTAGAATTATCATAAACAGTCAATAGGATATTTTCTTGAAGAATGTGATGTAAAAATTTACTTTGACCTGAGATCGTCATAGTAATTGATAAGTTATTTATTGTGATTTGATACTAGACACATATGGCCCTAGGGCGATAGTTGAAAGGATATTGGGTATGATTAAATACTTGTAGAATTAGTGATTGATCAAGATGGAATCTGTCAACTATTGGTAATGAGTTTAAGCTCCATGTTGCCATGAATTATAAACGACCAAAGTAAGACCTTGGTCAGGACAATTGAATGAAAGAAGAAAAGAGTTTCTTAGGTAATTCAATGATCAATTATATTTGATATGAACACATAGTTGGTCGCCTATTAGGATTTGATGGTTGAACCATATCCTAGGGTGACCCAGAGCTATAAGGACAGAAGGAATTACTACATTATTCTTCTACTGGTTCTTAAGAGTAAATTGTATACCTCATTCTATACGGTCGTTAAGGAGTGTTGCTAGACGCCACCGTTGATTAGTATATTGATATGATCAATTTTCTACCGGCCTAGTATTGAACCTATGGGGTCGCACACTAACGAGTGTTCTGATCTTTGCTAAAGGATTAATTATTTTAGTATTTGATAATTAAATTAGAGCATTTAATTAGTCAAATAAATTAAAATATTATTATATTCTTTTCTAGCACAGAGGATATAACTAATATTGTGAACAAATTAAAGTTTTCTATTTGAAATAAAATATTAAATTATTTCTCTTATATATATATATATATATATATATCAATTAATATAGATTTATATAAAGGTTATATATATATAATAATAATTTATTCTTAGCAACTTGTAATTGGAGATAAAAGTGCATAAAAGGACTTGTGGGCAAGTAAATCCAATTTGGAATTGGACTTAACATAAACGCCCATAAAGGACGTTCTTCAAACCCATTTCATGGGTTTCATATCTTCCTATTTTCAATAGGAAATTGAAATTGGACTTTATAGAAAGTCTTTAAGATTCGGCGGCCATATTACCTATTGAGAATGGGTTTTCGATTTTTCCATATAAATTTCATAAAGTTTATTTTGGAATAAATTTTTACCCTAAGTAAATCAATACCTCATCCTAGTACTGTCCCTGCTTGAGGTGGCTGGATTAATATTTGAACGGCCGAGAGATCAGATTAACGTGGATAGCTGGTTGGAGTAGAAGCAACAAGAAATCTAACTTGTTTAATTAATGATGTCGACAAAAAAAAAGTATTGTGACACGCTGTTAGCCCCTTGACAAAGTTCCTCGGCTGGTGTGAGTTGTGACAAGTGTTTTTACGATGGACTTGGCACACGACCTTAAAATTGGGGCAACATCATGACGGGCAGCTCGGCATGACGGATTATGCGGGGCTTGACAAACGCATCTTGAACGGAAGCAAGGCGCATTTCACTTAGACGTGCGGGTAGGCAAAGCAATGGCAAGGAAAATCCATGTCAAGCAGGGGCAAAGACATGGAAAGGCAAGGCAATACGGGACAAGCATTGGCAATTGATGCGGGTAGATTTGATCAAGTTGGGGGCGACTTGGCATGAGCGGGCAGCTGTGACAATGAACGTGTGCAGCTAAGTCGATGGGCGGCAAGCTGTGGAAATGACATTGGCGCGGAGCAGTGTAAAAGGCAAGGTTGGGCGCTATGCCAGCCTTGGCACAAAGCAGTTGGGCAAAAATCAACACATGATGTGCACAAGCAACAGTTGGAAAAACATGTGTCAAGCACATGGGAAGCAGTTGGCGGTTGCAACCTCTTCCAAGACATGCTGATCATGGCCTAAAATTGTGCCTACATTTTTGTACATGTCCTAACATGTTTGCTCATCAGTTGGGGTTGTCAACTGATTGTAGCCTTATAAATATGTGCCTAGAGTGCAAAAAACGGGGCAAAACTTAGTCTATGGCATTGTGTTAGCCAAAATTCGTCTAAGTCATTTCCTAAGGATGGGAAAATTATTTTGGGGCATGGAATTAGAGAATTCTTTGTTTTGGCCATAGGGTTGGCTTTTGTATTCTTGTATTCACATAATAATACGAGTTGGGAAGAAATTCATGTATATCGTGTGCCTTATTTACTGTTTTTACTGCCTATTTTCATTCTATGTTCAAAACGTCCTTAAAATAAAACTAAGTGTTGGAAAGGCTGAAGTCAAAGTTGGGCTTGACTACCGCACGGAGGTCAACCTCAGGCAGGAATTCGAGTGATATAAATCACCCCTGTGACAACTGGTATCAGAGCGTGGCTAGATCCGGGCGACGACATAACGTTCAGTGGCTGAATTTTGTGGAGAATGGCTGGTGGCAACGCAGAACTGAGGGAAAAGGTTGCTGCATTAGAGGCATTTGTCAGAACTGCTGATGGGGATCAACTTCTAACTATCATGACTCGTCTCACTTATCTTGAGGGTGAGTTAAACGGGCTGAGCCAGGAGTGCACAGATCTGAAAACAGAAAATGGATTGCTGCGTTGTGCTGTTGGCAATGATGAAGCACAGCATGGGGCAGATCGTTCGAGGGTTAAAATTTCGAAGCCGAAGGAGTTTAATAGCGCAAGGAGTGCCAAGAAACTCAAAAATTTCCTGTGGGATATGGAGCAGTACTTCCATGCTTCCAAGGTGCAAGATGAAAATAAGGTCACCATTACGACTATGTATTTGGTGGACGATGCAAAGCTTTAATGGCGGACGCACGTGGTAGATGATGTAAGTATTGGTAGGCCGAAGATTGACTCTTAGGAAGGGCTGAAGAAAGAGTTGACGATCAATTCTTTCCTAGCAATGCGGGCTGGATTGCTAGATATCGTTTGAAAAAGTTGAAACTAACTGGAATGGTCAAGGAATATGTCAAAGAATTCAGTTCTTTGATGCTGGACATAAGCAAAATTTCTAAGGAAGACAAGCTGCATAATTTCCTTTATGGGTTGCAGTCGTGGGCGCAAATGGAACTACGAAGACAGAATATGAAAGACCTTCCTAGTGCCATCGCTGTTGCGGATGCGTTGGGTGATTTCCGATTGGGACAAGACGGTTATGATTTCTCTACTACTTCAAAGTCAAAAAATTAGAACAAGGACAAGGAAAAATAGTGGAGGAAAAACGGAAACGACAAGGGCAATGCTATTGAGGGCAATAGTAATGAGAAGGGAAAGCAATGTGCTGGACCTTCGACAACCAAGGGACAAAACAACAAGCTTGATAGTTGTTTTATTTGCAAAGGACCACACATGGCGAGGGATTGTCAGATAATTGAAAGGCTTTCAACTTTTGTTTTCTAAAGAAAAAAGTGAAGAGAAGCCAAACGAGGAAGAACATGAGCAAGCAACAACATATTTAGGACCTATGGTGGTGCTGAAAAATGAGGAAGCTACTTCGTCGAGGACAACGAATTCTTCTAGTGGGGGTGGTTTGTTAGCCCCTTGACAAAGGTCCTCGGTAGGTGTGGGTTGTGACAAGTATTTTCATGATGGACTTGGCACACAACCTAAAAATTGGGGCAACATCATGACGGGTAGCTCCGCATGACGAACTATGCGGGGCTTGACAAACGCACCTTCAACGGAAGCAAGGCGCATTTCACTTAGACGTGCGGGTTGGCAAAGCAATGGCAAGGCAAAGCCATGTCAATCAGGGGAAAAGACATGGCAAGTCTAGGAAAGGAAATGCGGGACAAGCAATGGCAATTGATGCAGGCAGATTTGATCAAGTTGGCAGCGACTTAGCATGAGCGGGCAGCTGTGACAATGAACGTGTGCGACTAAGTCGATGGGCGGCGAGATGTGGCAATGGCATTGGCACAGAACAGTGTAAAAGGCAAGGTTGGGCGCAATTCCAGCCTTGGCACAAAGCAGCTGGGCAAAAATCAGCACATGCTGTGCACAAGCAACAGTTGGAAAAACATGTGCCAAGCACATGGGAAGCAGTTGGCGGTTGCAACCTCTTTCAAGACATGATGATCATCGCCTAAAATTGTGCCCACGTTTTTGTACATGTCCTAACATATTTTCCCATCAGTTGGAACTTGTCAACTGATTGTAACCTTATAAATATGTGACTAGAGTGCCAAAAATGGGGCAAGACTTAGTATAAGGCATTGTGTTAGCCAAAATTTATCTAAGTCATTTCCTAAGGGTGGGAAAATCATTTTGGGGCAGGGAATTAGAGAATTCTTTGTCCTGGCCATAGGTTTGGCTTTTGTGTTCTTGTATTCACATAATAATACGAGTTGGGAAGAAATTCCTGTATATCGTGTGCTCATTCACTATTTTTGCTTCCTATTTTAATTCTATGTTCAAAACATCCCTAAAATAAAACTAAGTGTTGGAAAGGCTGAAGTCAAGGCTGGGCTTGACTGCCGCACAAAGGTGAACCTCGCGCAGGAATTCGAGTGACATAAATCACCCCTATGACACACGCCGTGGTGAAAAACTTTCTACTATTAAATGCCATGGTAAAAAGTACCGTGCTTAAGCGCCCATGTCTATGGCCTAAAGTCTGTGTATTGTATTGTAAATTAATGATAATCGGTTAAATAGAAGCAATAAGCATCCAGGAATTGAAAGTGGCGCTGGGTGCATTGGCTATTTCGCCTTGTCCCTTTCTCTCTCTCTCTTTTTCTTTTGTTATTTGATTTTGTTCTTCCATTTTATTGATTACAACAATAACAATCCAGTAAAATCTCATTAATGGAGTCTAAGTGTATACGTAGATCTCTCCCCTACCCCGAAGAAGTAGAGAGGTTGTTTCCGAAAGACCTTCGGCTCAAGAAAACAAAAAGATATAATGAGACAATATTAGTATCACTATAGAAATCATAGAAAAAATATGAACAATATAAATCCAGAAGAAAGATGCAAAGCAAAAGCGATAGCTAGTAAATAGGTCCTGCACTGAAAAGTAAAATAGTAAGACACAACATTGCCACTAGCTATCTTAGACAAAAACCCTACCAGACTAGTTTCACAATGGTACGAAGTAAGGCGAGACTCAACTGCCTTCTAACCTAAAACCCTAATACTCGACCTCCACATCTTCCTACCAAGTGTCATGTCCTCGAAAATCTAAAGCCTTGTCATATCCTGCTTGATCACCTCTATCCAATATTTCTTAGGCTTCCCTCTACCTCTTCTCGTGCCATCCACAACCAGCCGCTCGCACTTTCTTACCGGGGCATCTGGGCTTCTCCTCTAAACATGCTCGAACCATCTAAGCCTCGCTTCCCGAATCTTGTCATCAGTGGGAGCCACGTGCACCTTCTCCCGAATACCGTCATTCATAATCTTATCCATCCTAGTGTACCCGCACATCCATCTCAACATCCTCATTTTTACTACTTTTATCTTTTGGATATATAAGTTCTTGGCACGACAACACTCAACCCCATATATCAAGGTCGTTCTAACCACCACTTTATAGAACTTACCTTTGAGTATCTGTGGCACTCTCTTGTCATACAGGACTCCAGATGCTAACATCCACTTAATCCATCATACCCCAATATGGTTTGTGACATACTCTTCGATCTCCCCTCTTCCTGGGATAACTGACCCATGGTACTTGAAGCTACCTCTACTTGGGATGACCTGTGATTCAAGCCTCATATACACACCCACTTCCCCCTTCTTAGCGCTGAACCTACACTTCGGGTATTCTATCTTCATCCTGCTCATCTTGAAACCCTTAGACTCAAGAGCTTGTATCCACACCTTCAGTCTCTCGTTAACACCGGCTCACAACTCATCGATCAAAACTATGTCATCGGCAAATATCATGCACCATGGCACCTCCCCTTGAATATGGTGTGTCAACGTGTCCATCACCAGGGCGAATAAGAACGGACTGAGTGCAGAATCTTGGTGTAACCCCATTACAATCAAAAAATGCTAAGAGTCACCTCCTACTGTCCTAACCCTAGTCTTAGCCCTATCATAAATGTGCTTAATCGCTATAATGTAGGGAACCGACACACCTTTTTCCTCCAAGCATCTCCAGAAAACTTCTCTAGGACCTTGTCATATGCTTTCTCTAGGATAATGAACACCATGTGTAGATCCTTCTTCCTATCTTTATATAGTTCCACCAACCTCCTAACAAGGTGTATAGCTTCTATAGTAGAACGACTCGGCATGAACCCGAACTGGTTGTTAGATACAAACAAGGTCATCCTCACCCTCACTTCAACCACCCTCTCCCACACTTTCATGGTATAACTAAGTAATTTGATACCCCTATAATTGTTACAACTCGAGATTATCACCTTTGTTCTTATACAATGGAACCGCCGTACTCCACCTCCCCTCATCCATCATCCTTTTTGCCTTAAAAATAATATTAAATAACCTAGTCAACCACTCCAAACCTTCTCTCCCCACACAATTCCAAAATTACACCGAAATCTTGTCTGACCCAGTCGCTCTACCCCTACTCATCTTACGCATAGATCGCATAACCTCCTTAACCTTGATACGCCTACAGTACCTAAAGTCACGATGACTCTCAGAATGCTCCAATTCGCCTAGCACAATATCCCGATCCCCTTCTTCATTCAGAAGTTTATGAAAGTAGGTCTGCCATCTTCTCTTAATCTGGGAATCTTCCATCAATACTCTACCATCTTCGTCCTTGATGCATCTCACTTGGTCCAAATCTTGAGCCTTCATCTCTCTCAACTTGGCCAGCCGGAATAACTTCTTCTCCCCGCCTTTTTTCCTCAGTTCCTCGTACATACAACCATAAGCTGCAGTCTTAGCCTCCATAACTGCCAGCTTATCTTTCTTCCTAGCTACCTTATACATCTCCATACACGCTCGCCTCTCTCCTCACCTATGCTCCCCACTAGCTTCAGGTATGCCGCCTTCTTCTCTTTCACTTTACCTTGGACCACTTCATTCCACCACCAGTCTCCTTTGTGCCCACTTGAGACGCCCGTCGAGACCCCTAACACCTCTCTCGCAGCCTACCTTATACAGTCTGTTATCGCTGACTACATAGTGCTCGTGTCACCACTGCTCCTCCAAGCTCCCACAGCCGACAACCGTCCCTCCAAATATTGGGCTTTATCCTTAGTTAAGGCTCCCCACACGATTCTCGATCTTCCTCGAGCAGACATTTTCCTCTTCTTTAACATAATACTAACATCTATCACAAAGATCTGATGCTGCATCGCGAGTATATCACCTGGAATCACCTTGCAATCCTTGCACATCCCTTTGTCACACCTCCTGAGGAGGAGATAGTCAATATGAGCCTTCGCTACCGCATATTGAAAAGTAACCAAATAATCCTCCCTCTTCGGTACTGTATAAGTTAAAAGTATGGATCACCCATAACATTAGAATCCTGAATCCACCACGGTTTATCTCTATAATGAGACGCTTTGAAAACCTAGTGTATAGTTAAACAAGTTGAGGCAATCAGCTTCTCGCGGAGCATTTAATATTAACTATACTAGTAAAAGCTTGTTAATATTTTAATTAGTGATCTTTATGATGAGACTCTTTATAATTATACGATTACTGTATCATTAACCATTACAATTAATTAATTAATTATACCTACAACGTTAAAGGAAACAATTAGATACGACATGGATGGTCCACATTTTAACTACCAGAGTTAAATTATTGATCTTTATGATCAGACTCTTTATAATCATACGATTACTGTTCCATCAATGAATTCAATTATATTTCTAGAAAACAGGGAAACAATGATACTCCTTCCCCAACCCCCAAAACCAGACCCAAAAAAAAAGGCACAAGAACCAGAGATAGCCCGGGTATATCAGAAGAGTGAAGAAATAGTGGACTCGAGGGTCTAGGGGTAAACTCCGTAGATTCGCGAGGAGTAGATGTTCCATTAATGTTAGAATCGACCGGAGCCATATCAAATATTCATCAATTCTCACAATATTCACATACAGTTAAACCCTAACAAGCTGTATTCCAAAAAAAAGAACAGATTTATCGGAGTTTTTTGCAATTGGAAAACACGGCCTTCTGAAATTAAAGAGTAATCAAAGCAGCAACAAGCTAATCAAAGCAGCAACAAGCTTCTCAGCTCCAAAAGAAGAAGAAACCAAACCAAATCGAACTCAGCAACGAAAATTGAACGAAGAAGAGAAGACGGGTAACATCGGACAGAAGAAGATGATGAAATTAATCGAAATCTCGCTCTGATACCATGTTAACTTGAGAGAAATCATCAAAATCAGTGAAACCCCATTAGGGATTCACGTTGAGGAAGAAAGAGTCGGTTGAGAGAAAAATATCTCGATGCTTCTATTACTTGAACAACTGAGAGAAAAATGATTTGGAAAAATCTCTCTCTATATAAAGATGGGTCCCTATTTATATATTGGACCTAGACTATAAAGATTACAACATAATTACAGGCTGTACAGATAGATAAATATGAATGGGCTAATGTTAAGACTTAAACTTGGGCTTTCGGCTATAGCTCACATCAACAGTCCTCAAGATCTCTTTTAATTTCAATGAATTTCATGATAACAACCTCTAAGGCACGAATCATGCAGCCTTCTTATGCAAAATTTATGAAGATCTTTTTATCAAATGCAAGAGTCCTTCATGGAGAAATGTAGAGATATATAACTCGTAACAGTAGTACCTGAAATCGCATTTTATATATATATATATATATATATATATATATATATATATATATGTGTGTGTGTGTGTGTGTGTGTGTGTGGGCAATAGAAAAGTGAGGTGGCACATCTCTTAAGCCAAGAAACATATTTATCCTTTTTCTTCTTTTTTGGGTTTCTCATCATTTTTCCATTTATTTTATATTAAAAATTTTATCTTCATAACTCAAACCTCTTTATCTTCATAATCTACATTTTTAATAATCTCAATAACTCCCATGTCTTTCATATTCATAACTTCTAAATATTTTTGTGTAAATTTATGACAACTTTTTATATGTTTCCTCCATATGTACCTATATAAGGACTTTTATATTTTAGAAAAATATGATTAATATTAACTTTATATTATGCTCTTAATGATTTGAGGTATCTTTATGTCAAATGCTATAGAGTGGGAAAAAAATTAGACTAATGTACGATTTAAATTCTATTCTTTATTTTTGTTTAAGATTAAATTCTATTCTTTGTTCTTTTAATTTGTTTAAAGGTAAATGCACGAAGATATTTCATACATGTGTGAATCAAAAGAAGAGTATTTAAAAGGAAGTGTCAAATAATGAGGTGAAGATCGAAGGTAAAGTCTATTTCACAATTCTCAGTAATGGTCTTTGATTTTGTCACCTTTAGATTTATGTTGTATAAGTTGAAGTAGTGATTTTTTTCAAATAATACATAGAAATTTTGATATATATTTTTTTATTTTATATATTTATACTTTAAAATTGCAATAACTTTGAGTTGTGAATTTTTTCTATGTCGAAGTGAGATTCTAATGTATTTTCTTTTCCTGTTATATATAGATTTATCATTTTTATAAATATATTTTTCTATACGTTCTTAATTCTTTTTGCCTCTATTTCTTTTGTTTTTTTAATTGTTCTTCCTTGTCTAGTGTTGTTTCTCTTCTAACACTCATAACATGTTTACTCTAATGTTCTTTTTCAAAAATCTCAACTTCTTTCCATGTTTTCATAATACTCAAGATTTATTTAACTTTGGTGTTCAAAAGAAAAAGGAAGAAACCAAAGCAAATGAGGATGAGATCAAAAAAAGAATGATCCCACAAAGAAAAGTGTGGCGTTGACCTTTCTTGAAGAACAAATATAACTCAACCACCATCATCGTAGAATTTTACTTGTATTACGAAGGTTGTGCCAAAAAAATTGAAATGTTAGAAAAATTGAAATGTTCAATTCACGAGGCATTAATGTATGACATTGACCATTAGTAGATAACATTAAGTCAACATATACTGTAATGTAATTAATTAAGAAAATCATATGCTATTACCGATCAAAATTTTTAACATTGTGAATCTTTCGGTAGTTTAAAAATCACTAGGGAACGAGTTGGTAACTTTATGAATAAAGTATTTTTTATTTTTGGGCTATGCTATAGATGATTGAAAACTTATTATAATTCATAATCAACTGTCAAACAATACCCATTATTCTAATGATTGGATTTACACACAATTGGTTTTGGTTATTATCTTATTAAGCATGTTATTGACAGATTTTCTTATTAAAAAATTTGAATGTTGCAGTGAATGATTAGTGAATTTTATTTTTTAAAGTGTGTCATTATCTCTAATTTAATGTTGCAACTACTCAATTAAATGTATCCCATAAAAGCATGATTTAACTACTAGAATAATGAAATACATTAATGGAATAAACGTTTTAATATTTATGTTGCAAGGTAAGAGGAGGAGGTTTTCCTAATGATCTTTTATCAAAGAGTATGTATTTTTTCTCGTAGAAATTTTCAGCGTCTCAATATACAACTAACAATAATTTATTTTATTTTATTTGTGTAATTAATAGTTTTAAAAATCTATGCAACTTTTATTTTAATCTTAGATTTTTATTTTTGTTGGTCTTGGACTTTCTTAATTAGATAAAACTTAAGTAATCTTCATTGGTAATATACAATTAACTATACACCACATAGATTATTTGCTACAAAAAAAATTAAATTTATGAATTAAACCAACTGCACTTTATTTATTGGCAATTTTTTTCTCATAAAAAGAGGGTTAATATCTACATTTGTTATTAACTTGATAATTTTTTAAGTTTTATTGATGTTTCTTAAATCCGGCGCAATGCACAGGTAAGTTTACTTGTTCGTTCTATAATTCTGTAAACACACGCATGGCGTGCTTTATTACACAAAAATCAAGAGTTCATGCCCTTCGATTATCGCAAAAAGTTGCAGAGATTACATCCCGAGTTCTCAATGCCTGGAGATTTTGGTGTTAAGCTCCAATTAAATCCTTGAAGTGGCCTAGCAAGTACTCCCTCCGGTCCAAAATAATTAATTTTTTAGCCTTTTTTTTGTGGTCCAAAATAAATAATTTTTTTAGATTTCAAGAATGAATTAATTATTTTTTTCCTACATTGTCCTTGGAGTAAATAGTGTTGGAATATGTGTTAGGAGTGTTTATGTGAGATAGTAAAGATTAATATGGTCAATCTCATTGCTAATTAATGCTAAAAGGTGAATTTCTTAATTTATGTTAAAATATCCAAAAAATCACTTATTTTGGACCGGAGGGAGTAACATGCTATATATAGTCCTCAACACCAATGGAAAGAGGAACAAAACTGAAGAGGATTCCAAATGAAATGATCCTTCGATCTCTTTTTTACAGTATTTTTTCTTTACACTTAACTACAAAATAAAATCTGTTCATGAACCACACTGAATCAAAAGACCCCATAAGGTTTAAGGGGCTCAGATTAATTAATTGACAAAAGGTACTAAGTATCAAAACAAAGTTAATTTCTCTATACAATTGCTATTAAATTAGTGTATATCTATGATGATAAAAATGACAAAATTCCATGAAGCATAAGTTTCTTCAAAGCTTCAACAGCAAATTAAAATTGTTGGAGTCCTCCCATCAAATTCAGAAAAGAAAAACAAGTAGCTAGTATATTCCTCAGGTTAATTGTCCTCTACAAAAACTTTGAATATATAATCGCGAAATCGCCTTGAGTATGCCATTGGATCAACTGCTGAGATTGAGTTTGGGTCACATTGGATAGATTTATATGCATGTTCAAGCTTTTTGGTAATGTCATAGTCTTGAAGTATGTCTATTATTCCAAAATATAATGTCACTTCATATAACTCTCCTGTTGGTTCTCCTATTAGCTGAAAGTCCAAATCATTTTTCCTGTTTGTCCTTTCAACTCTTGCAGGCATGTTTACTCCCAAACTCGTGCTTGTCAACCTGCATAAAATATGATATCCACTCAACTAGAAAAAACTATTCAAATCTTAATGCGACGATACAATTATTAGATGGTGTACTGTTGGGTGTACGAACAAAATCGACTTCATATTGGTAGCTGAAAAAATATAAAGTGTAGGCTTGGCCCAAAGCAGACAATATCACACTATATTAAGAGTATATTTGGGCTGGTTGAGATGGAATTAAACTAATATACATTGATGGTGTAAATAATTATACGCCATTATTGTATTTTAACATGTTATGGCAGATGAACAACTTACCCTGCAGCATTTAGAAGTAATAGATCCACGTCTGATCGAGAAAACCGATGAACTGGTTCAATTTCTGAGCTGCCATTTTCTGCAACATGAAAAAGTTCATACTTTCTTTTTTTTTAACAATAATGTTTGAGCCTTGATTATGAGGAAAGCTAACAGTTAACAGGTAAAAGACATGAGTTTTTCCAAAAGAGTGAAAAAGAATTACTAAAGGCTGGAAGATAATTTCTGGCATGATTGATAAATGTAAATGCAGTGAGATTAGCACCTACCAATAGGTGTTTTACAGCCAGAAGGAGTTTGATATCCAGTACCAGTTGCATTTCCTTCTCTAAAATGAACACCAACTAAAAGACTGTAGTCCATCACTCTTTCCTGTTCCAACAGCTCACAATCCCTATCAACTTGCCTGCAAATTCAAAGTAATATTATAGCCAGAGACGGATTCAAGATGTAAACTTAATAGGTTCAAAATTTTGAGTTTTGTGAAATTATTGTATATGCCAAAAAGCGACAGTTCAATGAACACATAATCAGAATTATAAGCCCACCCCTGATAAGAGTTCTTTCTTGCTACACCAAATTAATGATATTGGTATTGATATCAAAGTTGAAAAGTAAGTTAACCTGAGGAAACAAATTTTACCTCCTGAATTCTTCAAACCATGATTTTTGTAGCCTGAATATGAAGTTCAGATCAAGGTCTTTAAGAGTAGTTGTTGTATCAATTTCTGATTCTGGTTTATCTGTTATTCTGCCAAAAGTTGATCCTTTCAAGTCGAACCGTCTATGAATAGTGTAATTGGTGCAGAAAAGATTTCCAATGATCACGAACCGGACCTAAACCATTGAACAGATTGGAAGTTTTTAGTGGTGAATAATTTCTAGCAACTAAATATAGTATACTTTTCAATGTATTATTATGTGAATACCTTCTTTTGAGCTGGTCCATTTAGCTTCAGGCAATGCAGGCCATAGTACTTAGTCACAAGGGTGTTCTCAAAAGAACGAAAATGATTGTAATAAGCGTTGAGCATCCTTATAAGTACCTAATAAGCACTCGTTGACAGGAAAAATCAGAAGAGCAATCATGTGGTTTTCATAATCAAGAAATACTGATTCTAGAATCATGTGTACGAGAGAAGAAAATAGCCACATATATAAAGAGCAGAACCAACTAACTCTACATTCTAAATTCGCTAACGATGGCAAGTACCTCAACGTTGAACCTTATTTCATTGGAATTAAGCGCATATATTATGGAGGATGTTAGACATCTCACCTTTACTTCTGCCTTTTTCATTGTCTTGATCATGTATCTATCGTCATTTGTCAAGTAAAAAAAGCTTCCACTTTTTCCAGGAGAGCTTAGCTCTCTGAGAGGGCCACAAATGGACAGCATATACTCTGTTGCATCCACCTTAAATAACATCCTTAAAGCCCTGAAAAAAATATTGGTCGAAAACACTTATTGTCTTTTCGTATATAAAAATCTCCTAACTCTGGTTCAATCACAGTATACAAAGAAATGAAGTTGTCAATATTGCATGCCGAGGAAGTATTACCTGAAAACTTTTGGGCAATAATCTTTCCATCTGAATTCACAAGACTGATGACGCGGCGTATGCTTGGATCCTTCAGGCGGAAATCTTGTCCAGTACTTCTCTTTTGGATCAAAAGCTGATGGCTCCAGATCAAGTGTTGGAACAGGACCAAGCTTTTGTATTGTATGCCTATATGGTTATTCACATTACAAGGTATCATACACAAACAAAACATACTCTTCTCAGCCTAAATGCGCAAGATGACAGACACTTATTACAGGGTTTCAGAAAGGATTTAATTTATATACACGGACAAGTATATAGCATTGTAATTTGGCCTATTATAGCATGTCTCTAACCATTTATTCCAAGCTACTGATAATGTTTATTATATAGAGTTAACTGCAAGTGCCGTTTAAGTGATCTAATTGTGCAAATATGTCTTACATCGTCAATGCATAGAACCAAACTATAGGCAAAAGGTACTAAAAGGGTTCATGTCTTGTAATATTTGCAAGTTAATACCTTGAAATAACTGCTAAATTGACATAGTAAAAGGGCAGCCCGATGCACGAAGCTCCCGCTATGCGCGGGGTCCGGTGAAGTACCGGACCACAATGGTCTATTGTACACAGCCTTACCATGCATTTCTGCAAGAGGCTGTTTCCACAACTTGAACCTGTGACCTCTTGGTCACACCGTAGTAACTTTACCAGTTACGCCAAGGCTCCCCTTCATGTATAAATTGACATAGTAAACTGTCTTTATTTACATCAGTTTCTCTAGGCTTTCATGTATAAAAGATAGGAGTTCAAGAAATGAAAATGTAGCAGGAATTAGAACTGTATATGAAGTAAATTTAGCTACCTGATTCCCAACTGCAAATTGAGCATAAGTTCATAATTTTTATGCCCTTTAGAAATGGTGACTCCTTGCCTTTTAACAGCCTTAGGAATTCTAATAGGACTACCTCCTTTATATCCTTCAGCTTCTTGCAAACTAACCATGGCTTCAATATCTGAACAAGAATTACTTGTAGTACTAGTTGTTCCTATTCCATCTGATAACTCCATTCTACCAAATTCCTTATCTACTGCTGCATCTATCGACATCCTCCTCGACCTACTACCGTTGTTGTCCCCAGGCTTCGATGATATCCTAACCGCGAGTTTTTTCTGTGAAGGCAATATTGAAACTTTCTCATTTGGAGAAATTGTACATCCCATCAAATCAACATTGAAAACTTGTTGAGGATCCCATTCAAAGTTCCCTCTTTCTAATAAAGATTCAGATGGATAAAATGTACCATTTAATTCATCTGGATCTCTACTCCAATTACCAACATAATAACTTCCATCACCCCATCTAAATGTCCCTTTTCCCTTAGGCAATCCATCTTCCCAATTTCCTTCATATAAATTCCCATTACTCCAATACAATTTCCCATTCCCAGAAATTGTACCATTTTCCCATTCACCGATATAATAATTCCCATTTTTCCATGTATATTTCCCATTTCCTTGTTGTAATCCTCTACACCATTCCCCATCATAACAATCACCATTTGCATATTCTTTAACACCATGTCCATGTTTCAAATCCATTAACCAACAACCTCTAAATGTATCTCCATTTGGTGCTGTATATGTTCCATTTCCATCCATATAACCATTCTTGAAATTACCTTCATACATTGCACCAGATGGCCAACTAAATATACCTTTTCCCATCATTTTGCCTCTAAACCACTCTCCTACGTACATACATCCATCTGTCCACCAATATTTTCCTTGTCGCTGAGGTACATTATCGAGCCAATATCCAGTATAATAATCTCCATTTGGAAGAAATTTTTCTGAATGATATAATTCTCCATTCGCGTGTCCTTCGTTAGTATTTTCTTCTTCTTTTTCTTTATTATTGAGCTCTTCATCTACCTGAGTTGGTCCATACGTGCCGAAAATTGTGTGTGCTCGTTTTCTGGCTACCAATTGTGTTTTCCTTACGGTTGCTTCCAATGCCTTCATGATATAATTCTTCTTCTTTCAGGATCAAAGTGATGAATATTTTCTCAATATGGATTTCTTCATCATTGCTCAATATTTTTAATTGGATACTAGTGAAAAGGACAACAGATTTTGTCTCTTTTGTTTTCCGAAAAATGGATCAAATTGAAGTTGCTATGGTTCAAACATGCAGAGATAGAAATTAGATCACTCTGTTTTACTTTTCTTGATCCATTGTGTGTCTCTGTCTCTCTCCTCCTTACGTGTGATGTAATGAAGGGGACAACCAACAGAAACCAAGAACACAATACATATTACTTGTCCAATTTTTTCCAATATTTTTTAAAAAAATACTACAATTATTTTTGGTTTTGGAATATGCGAAGGAAATAAACTGAAGTCCTTTCAAATATATACAGATGGACGTAAATATGTGAAAGGGAAGCAAGCATATATCGGATGAATTCTTTATTTTCATTATTTTCACAATTTGAAATATAAGCATTATCCAACCATAACATTTTTCTGTATATTAATTTGGGTCAAGAAAAAAAAGGGCAAGTCACAGATTGGCTGGTTGGATAAAAATAATTACAAACGCTAACCAAATATTCAAAAAATATGTTTAAGATATGTATATAATAGATTAATATACAAAAAATATATATATATTTGTATACCATCAAAATCGGGCATCTCTAACTTTGAATGGTTAATCGGAACCAAGGTGGCAGACCAAGGCCTAGCCTCGCATTGCATCGGACCATCGCACGGAGATGGATCGCTAAGCTCGTGAGTTGATGATTGATCAAGATCGAGACCAGCAATGATTGAGGTAGAAGCTAGATAGGGACCGAGCATGATCGAAGAAAGCCTGCTAAACCTAATAACAGAAAGACAAGATATCAGTGACCGGGCAAGGATCATGGCGAAAATCTCAGCACGTATCAAGTCAAGACCGGACATTTCACCAATCATGGGATTTTCTTCTATATTTAGAATTATACCATAAGCAGAATTTCTCTACTATATAAAGAGGGTTCTAATCATTTTGTAAACAAGACATTCACGCATAGCAAAGCAATATATGACATTTTCTCTCTTAAAGCTCTGTTGTTTGTTTCATACTCCTTAGCATACTATGTTGGTTCGAGGGCGATCTAGCTCGAGGGCAAAAACTGTTCATCACATTGATTTGCTTTACTTTATAGTTAATTTATAACGTTAATTCATATATTTCTCAATCTGTGCCAAGTTAAATCACATATCCTTAAAATCACTTATAAGTTTAATTGTTATCCAATTTTAAGGGTAAATAGTTTGGCGCCCACTGTGGGGCTAAGAATAATTGTGATTGTCTGATACAAATTTCGTAACACACACTATTTTACATTTGTTCTTTGAAGTGTCTGTAATTACAGGATTGAAAGATGTCAAACTCTCAGTTAGCACCTCAACACATTGACACCTCAACACATTGACAATGATCTCAGCTAATACTGCGAGAATGAGAACATTGCACCAGGAAACATTGCACCCCCTACTGGCCTTGATGGATTTCCCGGCTACAAACCCAATAGACGTTAATTCACACCAAGCCATCAATGGAAATGTGGTCATCGATCCTGAAAGCAGCGTTCGTGGGGGTACCTGATCATCTACTCGGAATACGCATGGCGGTGAAGACGGCGAGATCAGCCTACTAGTAATCTTTGAAATGTTACAGTTTGAGCACGCGCCAATAGCTCGGCTCCAAAATCAGAACCACATGCCAAGCATGGTCGAACTCGAGCCATCCCAAGAAATTGTGCACAGGGTCGAATCGACTTCAAGAAAATCGAATGAGAAGGAATCTGAGACAAATCTCGCAATCCTAAAAATGCTCGAAGAGTTGACAAACTAAATCGAGACAGGAGAAAACAAGATCGAGAAAAATGATAAGAAAGTGAAAATGTATAACTACAGGGTCGACCAGATCCCGGGGGAAACTCTGATATTGAAAAGACTAAATCCTAAAAAAATTGTACAAAAACCTTTTTCCCCAAATGCAGCTCCGAAACCAATTCCCAAGAAGTTTTGTACGCCCCGAGATCCCTAAGTATAACGGGACGACTGATCCAAATGAACACGTAACCTCATATACGTGCACCATCAAAGGAAATGACTTAGAAGATGACGAAAGTGAATCCGTATTGCTGAAGAAATTCGGGGAGACTCTATCGAAGGGTGCCATGATATAGTATTATGATCTACCGCCCAATTCTATTAATTCGTTTGCTATGCTTGCAGATTCTTTTGTGAAGGTGCACGGCTGAGCCATTAAGGTTACAACGAGAAAGTTGGACCTTTTCAAAGTAAGGCAGAAAGATAACGAGATGCTCAGGAAATTTGTATCTCGATTCCAAACGAAGAGAGTGGATTTGCCAGCGATCACCGACGATTGGGCTATTCAAGCTTTCACTCAGGGCCTCAACGCTCGAAGTTCTATAGCTTTAGAGCAGTTGAAGTAAAATTTGATCGAGTATCCAGCCATCACTTGGGTTGATGTACATAATCAATATCAGGCGAAGATCAGGGTCAAGGATGATAAACTAGGGACTCCTTAAGGGTCCGTTTATCCTAACGGGCCAGTGGATATGATCAAGAGGGATATCGATCGAGAGCCGAGGACGAATAGAGATCGGTATCAACTATACAATGGGGACCGTAAAAGCAGCGGGTCTGGACAAAACTTTGCACATAATGAGAGAAGAAATTATCGAGTTCAACATTCGCGAGGTCTCATGAGCAAAAATGGTTTTGATTGGGATATCGGGACCAAAGAACTCCACGATTGTCGAAATATAACTTCTAAGTAGATGCATCAGCCATCGTTTCAGACAAGGATACTAGATGGCCACAACCTCTGCAGACCGATCCGGCCCAGAGAAATCCCAATCAAATATGCAAGTATCATGGCACCCATGGTCATAAAACGGAAGATTTTAGACAGTTAAGAGAAGAAGTAGCCCGATTGTTCAATAAGGGGTAGGTTCGCAAATTCTTAAGTGATCGGGCCAAAAATCACTTTAAAACAGATATCCAAACAGACAAAACGAGCAGGAAAAGCCACGACACGTGATTCACATGATCGTTAGTGGGGGATATTCCTCAAGGACCAATATTTAAGCGCACCAAGGTGACAATCACAAGGGAAAAGAAAACTCGAGATTATTTACAGGAAGAGACCTTGTCTTTCAATGATGAGGATACAGAAAGGATCGAACAGCCTCATAATGATGCACTGTAATATCTATCCTTATAAGTAAAATTCAAGTTAAAGGTGTTTTTATTGATCCAGGTAGCTCGACCAACAATATTCGATCAAGGGTTGTAGAGCAGCTCGGCCTACAAGATCAAATTGCGCCCGCACCCCAAGTACTTAATGGCTTTATCGTGGCAAGTGAAACTACCAAAAGTGAAATTATTTTTTTAGTAAATATGGTCGAGGCCATCCAAGAAACAAAGTTCCATGTTGAGGGTGACATGAGGTACAACACAATACTTGGAAGACCTTGGATCCATAACATGAGGGCAGTACCTTCGACTCTTCACCATGTTCTGAAGTTTCCAACATTGGAAGTAGTCAAAACGGTGTACGGGGAATAACCCGCCACAAGGAGATGTTTTCAATCGATGAAGTCATACTGGTATCGGCACTTTCATCAGCAAAGGGATCGGAGTCGAAGGGAAAACTTGAAGCCAAATAGCATTCATAGTCAGCAGCCTCGACCCAATTGAAGGAGCATGGAACTTTCGAGGTGGATGACTATATGATACCTCGATCATTCATAATCCCTGATGATTCTGACACCACAAAATCAATAGTTGAAGATCTGGAACTAATCATATTGATCGAGCATCTGTCCGATCAAAAGGTATACCTAGGCATGGGGTTAACTCCCAATCTTTGGAAAAAGCTTATTCAATTTCTTAAAGCTAATATGGATTGTTTTGTCTGGTCCCAACTCGATATGACAGGGATCCCACCATAGATCACTACTCATAAACTAAGCTTGGACCCAATGTTCCACTTGGTGAAACAAAAATGGAGGCCTCAGTCCCAGGTCAAACATGTTTTCATCAAAGATCGCTAACCAAACTTCTCAAAATAGGATCCATTCTGGGAAGTAAAATATCCCGAATGGTTAGCGAACATAATTGTAGTCCCTAAGAAGGGAAACCAATTTAGAATGTGCGTAGATTATAAAGACCTGAATAAAGCATGCTCCAAGGTTTCTTTTCCTTTGCCTAACATTGATCATATGATTGATGCCACGGCCGGCCACGAGACTCTCAGTTTTATCGATGCCTAATCCTGGTACAACCAAATATAGATAAACTCGGAGGACCAGGAAAAGACCTTATTTATCACTAAGTATGAGACCTACTGTTATAATGTAATGCCTTACGGACTAAAAAAATGTTGGTGCAACCTATCAATGCCTGGTAAATATAATGTTCGAACAACAAATAGGGAAATCAATGGTGGTTTATATTGACGATATGATAGTTAAGTCCCTGCGAGCAGAGGACCATTTTAAGCAATTCCAGGAAATTTTCGATATACTGAGGAAGTACAATATGAAGCTCAACCCAAAAAAGTGAGTGTTCGGGGTTGGCACAAGTAAGTTTCTCAGCTTCATGGTGTCTAACCGGGGGATCGAGATCAACCCCAACAATATCAAAGCTATCAAGGACATCACGGTCGTAGATAATGTAAAGGCCGTACAGAGACTAACGGGGCGCGTAGCCGCAATAGGGCGCTTCACTTCAAGATCCTCAGATATGAGTCACCGATTCTTTTCACTATTGAAGAAGAAGAGAAACTTTTAATGGACCCCGGAATGCCAACAGGCCTTGGAGGAACTAAAGTGGTACTTATCAAGCTTGCCGCTGCTCCATACCCCAAAAGTAGATGAACAACTTTACTTTTACTTGGCAGTCTCGGAGATAGCGGTAAGTGGAGTCCTGGTTCGAGAAGAACAAGGCATAATTCCCTGTCTATTATGTTAGTCGGACCTTAGGTGAGGCCGAAACTAGATATCCGCACTTAGAAAAATTAGCGCTTTCTTTAATAAGCGCCTCCAGCAAACTAAAACCATATTTCCAATGCCATCCAATATGTGTCGTGACAACTTATCATCTTCGAAACATTCTGCACAAACTCGAGCTTTCGTATCGATTGGCCAAATGGGCCTTCAAATTAGTGGGTACGATATTGAGTATTGTCCCCAAACTGCCATCAAGTCTCAAATTTTAGCAGACTTCGTGACTGACTTTGCGCCGGCCCTTGTACAAAAGAACTGCTGATGAAATCAGGTACACCTTAGGATCTGGACCCTCTTTATGGATAGTGCTTTTAACGTGAAAGGGTCCGAACTAGGCATCGTGCTAAAATCACCCACGGGTAATGTAGTTATACAGTCTATCAAAACTACAAAATTGACTAACAATTAAGCCGAATATGAGGCCATGATTGCAAGTCTTGAACTAGCTAAAAGTTTGGGAGCGGAGGTCATAAAGGCCAAGTGTAATTCCCCCCTCGTGGTAAACCAAGTTAACAGGACTTTTGAAGTCCGAGAGGACCGAATGCTTAGGTACTTGAATAAACTATAGATGACTCTACATCGATTTAAGAAATGGACCTTGCAACATGTACCTCGAGAACAAATCAGCAAAGTCGATGCTCTAGCCAATCCAGGTTCGTCGGTCGAAGATAACGATCTAAACTCGGGGAATGTCATACAACTCATGAGGTCGGTGGTCGAAAAAGGCCACGCCGAAATAAACTCTACGGGTTTGAGTTGGGATTGGAGAAATAAGTACATAAAGTACTTAAAGAACGGAAAGCTTCCATCAGACACAAATGAGTCGAGAGCTCAACGCATAAAGGCAGCACGGTCCATTTTGTCCGAAGATGGAACGATGTATAGAAGGATGCTCTATGGACCATTGGAAATATGTTTGAGACCGGGAGATACTAATTATGTCCTACAGGAAGTTCATGAAGGCACTTGTGGAAACAATTTAGGTGTCGAATCACTGGTTCGAAAAGTAATTAGAACCGATTATTACTGGATTGCTATGGAAAAAGATGCAAAGGAATTTTTACAAAAATATGATAAATTTCAAAGGCATGATCTGATGACTCATCAACCCGAAGAGCAGCTCCATTCAGTCTTATCCCTATGGGAGTTCATGAAATGGGGAAGGGACATCGCCGGCCCTCTTCTATCGGCCCCAGGTAAAGCTTAGTTTATTTTATTTATGAATGATTATTTTTCTAAATGGGTTGAAGCATGGACTTTCGAGAAAGTCATAGAAAAAGAAGTCATTGACTTTATTTGGGACCACATCAATGTCGATTCGGGATGCCCTTCGAGATCGTATGTGATAATGGAAAGCAATTCATCGGCAGTAAAGTAACTAAAGTTCTCGAGGATCACAAAATCAAAAGAATCCTGTCGACGCCTTATCATCCCAGCAGGACTAACAAGCTGAATCGACTAACAAAACCATCATTCAGAACCTTAAGAAGAAATTGACTGACGCCAAAGGGAAATGTAGAGAGGTACTGCCCGCGGTTCTATAGGCATATTGCACAATATCGAAATCCAGTACCAGAGCAACACCTTTCTCGTTAGCTTTTGATATCCAACATAGGAGTCAAATAACAAGGCTATGAATAGGAGCCTAGAATTGTTGTACGAAAGACGCAAAGGCGCCCTCGTTCGATTAGCTGCCCAAAAATAGCGGGCCGAAAGGTACTACAATCAAGGAGACCATATTCAACCTTTTATATCGGGGACTTGGTGCTTAGAAAAGTCACCCTCAACACCCGAAATCCAAATGAAGTGAAGCTAGGTCCGAACTAGGATGGACCAGGTTCTCGAAATTACAGGAAAGGGATCCTACAAGCTCAGTATGATGAACGGCAAACAATTACCGAACAATTGGAACATATTGCACCTAAAATGATACTAATGCTAAGATGTGGCCCCTTCAATTTTCATTTATATTTTTTAAACTAACTCTTGCAGGTGTTCGATCAGAAACAACAATGGACTCCTCGACACGAAGTATTTAGGTCTGAAAGCACACGTTGCACCCATTTTCCCTTAGACCGGTTTTGTCCCAAATGGGTTTTCCGGCGAAGTTTTTAATGAGGTAACCATTGATCATGCTAACTTAGAACAATTCAACGACATCTGATGTTTCTTTACAATAAACCTCGAATGCTGGGGGGCATTAACCCTCGAATGTCAATTTTGTTACGAGGAAATTACTTCATGGCATCAGGTTCTCGGTTGGAAAATTTGCAAGGGCTAAATGGTAAAATGAGTCATTCCCGCGTAGTTTGCTCGAGCCCTGGCACAGAACATATGCATGTATAATCAATTATAAAGAGAAGTATTTTTCCTTGCCAATATCTCATGCCTTAAAAAACTTCTTCTACTTTACAATTTCATACTCTCAATCTATTGTGTAAACAGGCTTAAGTGCCGATCATAACCAGAGTTTGGATAATTACCCCACAATCAGGGACTGACCTTTGAAAAATAAACAAGGTCAAGTTGTTAAAACTTTGAGATCGTAAGACCTTTTAGGAAACTCTCAATTTTTATAGGCCACAACCACTCCACTCAGGGACTAACACTTCGAGCAAGCTCGAAGTAAAACGGGAAAATAATCCCAAGGGGCAAACCCTGAACTAAAGAGGCTACAGCCAAATTAACATGACTCGGAGACGTTCGAATTTTATTACAAAATAGGCCTTCACATTATTTCATAAATTTGTTAAAAGAGCTACCCCCAACGAAGTCATAAAAGGCTTCAAGAATATCAAGGCTCTAAAACTCTAAAGAGTACAAAATTGTTAGAATTCTCGAATAGTTTCTTGTTTTATTCTAAGACATTACAACCTTTTTGAACACGAATGATAAACAAAGGGAAAACTTTGAAAGCCAAAAAGGGTAGAAAAATCCTTATATATATGATTAAATGATCGTTTTACAAAGACTAGATCGGCGAAATACAAAATTTATAAAAGGCCCAAGGGCTACTTTCACTTCAAGTTCGAGAGAACCTTCTCACTTGACTAGAAAGCCTAAGGGCTACCTAATTCCGAGTCTAAGCATGTCCTCACTCGATCATTAAGCTTAAGGGCTACGTAAACACAAGTTCAAGTTATCATTTAGGGTCCATCGATTAGAAAAGGTCGACGATAAGGCTTATTATCAGCCCTTATCTTCCTCAAACCTTGGACTTACAAAAATGACTTTATGAATTTATGCTAAGTCATTTTGACCCTTACATGAAATAACAAAAAAAGACAACAGCTATGAAAAGGAAAAAGTTTTATATTCATGAAAACTTTTTACAAAGTCAACGCAGCCCGATGGAAATTCTTTTACAAAGGTCGGAGCAACCTTAAAAATAATTCAAAAAACTACCGAAAAGCCTAAGTAGAACAATACTTGTCAGCAGGGGTATCTTCGCTCTCAGAATCTTCTTCACCGCGAGATTCACTTAAGTTTTCGGAATCTTCCTTGGGAAAAGCCATCTTCCGAGCCTTTGTCTCATCTGCCCTAGTAACTTTGATTTCAGTAGATATATCGAGGCTTTAATCACGGGCCCACTCGAGGGCTTCCCTCCAATCTTGCCACTTTGCATGATCCAACATGCTCTTGGCTTGCGCTAGGGTGGCTTCAGCATCAACCTTGAATTGGGTCATACAAGCTTGAGTCTTAATATTGGCCTCGGCCGCCTCATATTTGGACACTTCGAGCTCTTTTGCCAAATTGACTAAGTAAGACTCAAGCTCCTCAACCTTCTTTGCCTGAATCGAGGCATCCTCTCTTACAAACTAAAGTTGAGACTCGGCCAAATCAAGCTCTGCTTGAACACCTCCTTTTGTGCAGCAAAAATGTCCATGCACCCTTTGAACTCTTCAGCCTCGGCTCGTACTTTATCTATTTTCCCTAGGAGGCCCTTAACCTATTCGAGCCTTTGTCGAACCTGCAGAATTGGATTGTTAGTTGTTATCCATGAATCGTTCTCACTATTATGAAAAAATCGAAATACCTTCTCGGCCATCTCAGCATGCTCATCTCGAGCCACTACCAAGTCTACCTGAAGATTTTCACTAAGAAGCTTGTAAGTATCACATTTTTGAGTAAGGACCTGGACCTCGACCTTACGTTCCTCTAAATTCAAAAAAATGCCTAATGATGCAACGGCAAAGCCTATGAGAAAGGAAGAAAATGTTAGTGATATTTACAATTTAAAGTCATAAAGAGATAATGTAATGGGCCTTGAACTTACCTAATTCAGAGCATGCTGGTCCTCGTAGAACAAGCAACCAACTTCTACTGCATCCATCTTGGCTTGGTCATATCCAGTGACCAGACATCAGAGATAGCTAGCCACCCCTACGGGGGCAGAGAAAACTTGAGCATCCTAGGGGACTGAGATGATAAGTGGCTGCTTACGCCCAAGATCTGTGCTGGGGGGCAGGAATTGGTTGGTTAGTTTAAAATTCGAGGAAGCATAACTCAAGCTCTTTCTCGATACGTCCAAGTCACCCAGATCGGTGACATATTCCACTTCAACAAAATAGCCACCGAAAAGGTCTTCTGCTTCATGGACCTTTTCGTCGTGGCGAGTCTCCATCGCCTGAGCATCCTTGATCGTTGTATCATAGAATGAACGCAACGAGGAGAAATCTCTAATCTCCATTGCCCCAAGTGAATCTTTTGGGGCTCCACCTTTGTCATGGAATCATCAAGCATGGTTTCTACACCATCCTCGACCACCTCCTTGGTAGCCTTCTCATCTTGAGGTAAAGCGTCTTCCATTTTTTCTAACTTGGGGGCTTCGTCAAGACGAGGCAAAGCGGCTTCAGCTCCCGCCGGCCTAGTAGTCATTTGAGTTTTGGTGACAGTGAGCGCACGAGTAACCAGCCCAAAGTCTTATTCTTCTTCATCCTCTTTAGATTCATCCCTCAGCTATTTGACTGACTCCATAGTTAGGCAAATGAACTCCTTGGATTTATGGGGTCTCCTTGCCGATTTTTTCTTTTTTGGGCTTAGAGAACTCGGAGCCCCTTTCCTCATCTTCTCCTTGATCTGTTTCAGAGCTGGAAAATGGGAAAGTGCCTCTTCTTCAACAAAAAGGGGCCTCATTGCTACATACTTCCCTACGCATACAACCAGGAAAAACACGAATAAATATAATACAAAGTCTGTATGGAAACTATTCTAAGAAGAAAAAATTACCATGGTTACAAGCCTCCCATTGTCCCTTCGATATTTCCATCTAGGCACGCTCAGAGTATGACCTCTGTGACACCGGGCCCTTAACCTGTCACACCTCCTTTTTACACAACTACCCCGAAGGATAATGTATAAGGGAGTTTTTCCATTTAAAGTGACATTATTCGAAATGAGATTATTTATTTATTTTAGAGTCGCCACTTGGGATATGATTGGCTTTTGGTGTCCCAAGTCACCGGTTTAACTTGAATCCCAAATCGAGGAAAATTTTCGACTTCTCAATTGGAGTCTGCGAACCAGAAATTCTGAATAAGGAATTCTGTTGACCCGAGGGAAGGTGTTGGTACCCCCAGATCCTGTGGTTCTAGCACGGTCGCTTAAATTCTTAGAATTGGCTAAGAATCTGATTTTAATATAGGTTTTAACTTATGTGATTTTTAACTTTAAACTGATTTTATTTTTTTTTTAAAAAAAGAATTGCAACGTCGTGAAAACGCGTCTCGATCCACGTCACATAAATGCACCCGCAGTTTTTGACACATTCCGACTTCGTTGAGATTTGAATTTGGGTCACATAAATAAGCACCCAAGTTTAGGAAAGTAATATTATTTAATAACGCGCCTAAGCGATTAATGGGTTATTAACTTTGTGGGAGGCTATGAAAAATCGCTAAATGGCACGCCCGAATTTTTAAAAATTTTAATATAATTAAGAGGGCCACGCAATGTATGATTTTTGTTTAGCGCGGCGCACCACATTTTTATTTTAAAGGGCAACCTAAAGGAACTACGAATTTCTATTATGTATTTGTCTCTCAAAATAAAAGAAAAGGCCCTAATTAATTAGCATGCTAATGGATCAATACTAAGGTATTCAGATAAGTGTTGAATTTACACAAAGTAGCCTCAATGAAACTTTCAGTGTTTTGGGCCTTCAAGTTGGCCCAATAAGAAACTGTCCAGTTATGGGCTATGGGTCAGTTGACATATAATTGGGACTGAGCCTCTATGAAAACAAAAGGTTGTCTAATGCAAATTAAATAACCCTGAACTGAGCTTAAGCCATTGGGCTCCAAGACTGGCCCAAAGAAAATAAATTTCATTCAGCTTTACAAAAGCTGGTCAGTCATGGGCCTTTGCCCAGGCCCAAAGAAGTAGCGAGTCAGAAAATGGCACTAGCTCTGCATCAGTAGAAATTGACGCCCAAATTTAATTAAGAAAGACTGTCAAGCCTCTATCCTTTAATAAATCCCAAACCAAACGGACTTCAACTTGATTTTATTCTAGTTGCATTCAATAACTTTGTGATAAAGAAAACAGTATACATCTACTCAGATCAACGGGGTATTGACTGTTTTGATGATAATTTCATGTTCAAATCATGTCTAACTGATTGGTTGTTACAAATATTCATAAGGCTCTCTGAATCAACAAGAAAAGACTAGAATCTACTATCAAAGTCTCAGACTCAAGGCACAGCACCACGAGAACGCAAGTTTTCTGGTTTTGAAATCAGATTACTGGCGTTAATTCTGAACGCTACACTACTACAAACGCTTGTAGGTCTAAACTCCATATTAGCAGGGCATACGTACTGATTTCAAACTTAGATTCAAGTTCGTTATACTTCCTATTTTAAACGTTAAACTAACATAAGCAATTAAACTATGGTGTACTAAGTCTAATGTTTAAATGAACAACCACAAACCAGTAGTCCACCGCCCAATATAGTCCAAATTAATTACAATAAAGATGTCACTAAATCTGAAAACACTATCTATTTCCAGGATAGTTCACTAATTACGACAAGTAGATCTAGATACACATTTTTTGAACACAATGAAGGATGAATCTAAAATTAAACATCGATAGACACAAAATGGATTTAAATCAAATGAAGTTGAAACTATCAGATTTCTATTCATCTCCACCTCAAATCAGCATCAGTACAACGGAATAGGAACAAATACCTGGAAATAAGAGTAAGAAAGGATCAGAATGAGTCAGCAGAGTAACAACAACACTAAAATCCGGCAGCAGACAGCTCACAATAAAGCCTAGGAAATAACCAAGGATGACAGCACCAATATTTAACCCAAAACAAGCTCAAATGAACCCAAACACATCCAAAATTGAACCAGTAGACTTCAGAAAAGCTTCAGCAAATCAGAACTTAGGCTATAAGATGCAAATCCACTATTAGAACTCAAAATTGATCTATGAATTCAATGGAACAGTGTTTTCCTGGAGTTTTGTGTTATATTTTGGATTTTTGAGGAGTTACTAATCTAATCTAAGGAAGACTTTTTTTTAGATATTAGACTACAAAATTTTTTGGATTTTTGGTTTTGAATTTTGAATTTTTCAGGTGTTTAAGGCTTGTGGAAATTTGGGGGGAATTTTTAGATCTGAAACTTGTGAAAGAAGGCATAGCGATTGCCTTTTATAGGCATGAAAGGGGGAAGAAGCTTCTAGAATTTATTCACTCATTTCCCCCCCTTTTTATTTTCAGTTTTTTATTCAACAGCCCTTCAATTTCTAACTTGTTTCTCAAGTTACTGCATTGAGTTTCTGAAATTATAACTAAAGCCCTATTCTAGAAGATTCTAGAAAATTCTATTCAATTAACACAAGATTCTTTCTCTTTGAAATGTCCAAATTACCCTTTTTTCAACTGAAATCACCAAATCAACCAAGCTAATCCTATAGACTAGCTAACCTAGTTCAAACTAACCAAGGTTGGTTAATCAAATTAACCTAATCAGCTATATCCAAACCAATCTAACCTAAGCCTAAGGATTATTTGGAAACAAACACTGACTACAATTATTGATTAAATTGAAATGAACTAAACTAATTAAACTAACTAATAACATCAATATAGAATTACTAATTAAACAAATCAAAATCAAACAGTGCCCAAATAGGATCGAGAATATCAAGACTGTAAGAAAAACAGATTCGAAACACACAATCAAACTAATAGAACAAACTTAATCATACATGAAGTCTGAAGAAAATTTAAGCAAATCAAAACTTTAACTAACCTTAAACATGATCAACCCTAATTTTACAGAACTCAATCACAGCTAAATTGACAAACGAACCCATCCTCACTATTGATTAAAAGAGGATGAAGAATAAACAAATAAGAAACAGGCTAACCTACTCGAACACTAGTTTAACAAATTGATAAAAAAATGAGAAGAAATAAAATCAAACCCTAAATTGACTAGTCAGGAAGGAATATCAATTATGAGGGAGAAATTACTGAAGAAGAACAAAGAAAAACTCACTTGTGGAGTCTTAGGGTTCTGCCGCCTCTTAGATTCAAAATTTGAGTAACTCCAGTAAATTCGAACATCCTTGAAGGTGGATTCATCATGAGGGGAACGAGGAGATCACATGATGTTGATTTGGTATGATTTGGAGGGTTTAGGGTGGTGGCGCCGCCGTTCACGGTGGTGGCGATGCCTAGGGTTAGGCTTATTCGAAGCATTCCAGTGATGTTCGAAATAAACAGGCACTGGATATGGAAAGAGGAGGGGAGGAGGGATCTGTGGTAAAAAGTTCGGGGTCATTGGCGACTCGCCGCCAGCGGAGATGATTTCCGGCCGGCGGCTTAGGGCGGAGGGGCGGCGGAGAACAGAGGTACGAGGAAGAAGGCATGTGGTCTCTAGGGTTTCTTTAGATTTTGGACAATTGTATGTAAAATCAAAATCAATTATGGGCCGTTTGATGATAAAAGATAGATGGATAAGATTGATTTGAATTTAAACATCTCAAAACGGCGTAGTATTGGCATGATACTACGTCGTTTAAATGGTCTGGAGAACTTGGAGATTGGACTGGATAAAGGAGTGGGTTTGGGCCATTTTGGCCAGGCTAGGGATTCGGGCTTGAGTGTTTGAGCAAAAATGGCCCTATTTTGTTGGCCCATTGCTTCTTTATTTCAAATTCTTTTATTTATTTTCTTCTTTTCTTTTTTGTATTTAATTTATTTATTTATTTATTTGAATTTTAGACTTTATTAAATGCAAAATTAAAAATAGCCAAAACCTGATTGAATTCTAAATGAGACTAATTAAATTTCCTAAAATTAACTAGATTCTAATTTTAAGACAAAAAGTGAAATTAAAGAAACAAAATGTAAAAGGACTATTTTGTTATTTTTTCTCTTATTTTCAATGATGTTTAATAAATCTAAAAATCTAAAATTAAGTCCTACATGCGAGTATGCTATTTTGTAATTGTTTTTTATTTTTGTGACAACTAAAAATATACATAAAAATGCAAACAAAACACAAAATTATGCAATTAATTCCTAAAAATTCAAATATTAAAAGAAAAAATCTAATTTTAATGAATTCTATAGGAGTAATTTAAGCGTAGCAAAAATCACGTGCTCACAGACCCATTGCTTGAGATAGGGGATCACCTCCGGGATAACGGCCACAACTTGAACACAAAGGGCTAGATAAGGAAGGAAGATACGAAACAAAATGACAAAGTTAGATATTCAAGGCGGAGCAATACTTACAATTCATGTTCCATTTTTTAGGGAACGACATGTCTTCGGTAGGGATTAGGTCCGATGTCTTTCCTCGGACAAATCTACCCATCCAACCCCCGTCTCGGGTCTTGTCTATGCTCGAGAATGGGGGTTTGGTGGCTCGGTGATAAAGATTGATCATGCCTCCACGATAAAGTCGGGGACTATAGAGACGCATAAGGTGATCGACGGTAAAAGGATGCCCATCGATCTTACTTGCAAAAAATCAGAGGAGGATCACGATCCTCCAAAATGACAAATGAATTTGACCAAGAGTGACATTGTACCTCTTGCAAAAAGAGACGATGATAGGTTCTAAGGGACCTATCGTGAAGGAGTAAGTATAGACACTTAGATACCCCTCCACATGAGTTGTGATGGATTCCTCGAGGGTAGGAACTACTACATCTTTTCCTACCCAGTTGCACTCCTCTTCACCTTCTCGAGGATATCTTCTGTAATCATACATATGTACCTCGATAGCAGTTCACATTTACCCAGCATCAAGGGTGTATTACCAACCTTAAAATTAGTAGTAGTGGCGCATTTCTAGGAACAAAGTGCTCTTGGGAAGGATCCACCATCGGTTGCTCATCGGCCGGCCGAGACAAGGAAGCGTTTTCTTTTTGCGGAACAATTTTAGATGTCTTGGCCATTTTTGTAAGCAAGGGAGAGTATATATTGAAAATTTTGGTGTTTTGATAAGAACAAGCAAAGAAATTCAAAGATTTGAAGACAGGAAGCTCTGTAGAATGCAAAGGACTATAAGAGTTAAAATGAAATAAATTGAAATTAAAGTTTGAGAGAATGAAGAAGATGGCTATTTATCTGTTTTGAAATGACGGTTCAATACTGGTAATGGCCTACCATCGACTGACGCACATTAAATGCCTAGGAAAGTTAACCGATGTGACATTTTGCTCGCTTTAGCCACTTGCATCATGATGCTTATGTCATGATAAATCAAGGGGATGTTCGAAGACTCAATTTATTTCTTGTCATTACACTCCAAAAAATAAGGGAATTATCTGTATACAGTCAAAATTGGGGCTCTCTAACTTTGTATGGTTAATCGGAATTAGGGTGGAAAAACAAGGCCCGACCTAGCATTGTATCAGACCATGGCACGGAGATGGATCTCTAAGCTCATGAGTCGATGATCAATCAAGATCGAGACCAGCCATAATCGAGGTCGAAGCGAGATAGGGACCTAGCATGGTCGAAGAAAGCCTGCTAAACCTAATAACAGAAAGCCAAGATATCCATGATGGGCAAGGATCATAGTAGAAATCTCGGCACGTATCAAGTCAAGACCGGACATTTAGCCAATCATGGGATTTCCTTCTATATTTAGAATTGTACCATAAGTAGAATTCCTCTATCATTTAAAGAGGTTTCTAATCATTTTGTAAATAAGACATTCACGCATAACAAAGCAATATATCACATTTTCTCTCTTAAAGCTATGTTGTTTGGTTCAAACTCTTTAGCATACTCTGTTGGTTCGAGGACAATCTAGCTCGAGGGCCAAAACTGCTCATTACATTGGTTTGCTTTACTTTATAGTTAATTTCTAGCATTAATCGGTATATTTCTTAGTTTATGCCAAGTGAAATCACATATCTTTAAAATAACTTATAAGTTTAATTGTAATCCAATTTTAAGGGTAAACAATATTAGCCGCTATTATTTTTAGGAGTGCTATACTTTGTAGTTTTCCCCAGTAAAAGAATCCTGGCCCATTTTTTTTCTTTGGGTGGTTGAAAGAGTAAAAATATAATGTAAAACATTAATGGAATGCCTAGTTTGCACCTCGCTATTTAACCTATACCCTATTTTGTCAAAATATTTAATCTGTAACCAATATTGGAGAACTTCAGACAAAATTTTTATGCTTATTCTTCTACTTCTCCTCCTCTTCTTCTTCTTCCATGTATACCAACTTTCAACAATTGTCTTCAAGTTTCATGTTATGCGTTGGCTTTTTCTTCTTTTCTTTCTTTTTATTCCTTTTTGGGCAGATCTGCCTCTTTCGATTCTGTCTTCCTTCTTTCTCTTTTTCCCCATTTTGCTTTCTTCTTACTCTTTAATTCCTTTTTGGTGCGGATCTGCTTCTCTCAATTCTTTCTTCCTTCTTTTTTTCTTCTTTCTCTTTCTTTCCCATTTTGCACAGATCACTGTAAAGCTATTTTTTTGATCTTTTAATTAATGCAGAAATTATGGTTGTTGCATTTTTTATGAGAATCTTTAGATTATGAAAATTTAGTATCTGTTTGAGCACAAATACACTAGAAAAATGAAAGGCAACGCATATTGCAAATTTAGATTTGTTGATTCAAAATTATTTGATTGAAATCCTTGGATTGCATTCCTTTTAGAGTTCAAATTTATTATGTCTGAAAATTATATTACAAACGGAAGAACTTCGGACTAATTTATCTAAAAATTGCACTATAAACTGAAGTTTTTCCGATTACCTTTACAAGCCAGGTCAAGCTTCAGGCAAAAATATCTGAAGTTTTACTATGATAAGGCCACACTTCAGGCAAAAAATTATGAAGTTCAAACTTCAGAGAGAAATTTTTGCTACTTCAAACCCGTATGTCTGAAATTATTCAAAAAGTAGGTAAAGTTGTAATTTTTTGTGCAAAGTGGGCATAAGTTCAATGGTGACCCAAAAACTGGGTATAAATGCAAAGTCAACTAGTATCTAGTCTTTTCATATTAGGACATTTCAAACTATTTGACATTATATAAATTATAAAGTACATACTTTCAAATTGTATAAAAATTTAAATGTTTTCTTATCTTTTTAACCAAAAAACTAAATTATCTTATTGTTGGACTTTTAAGCCATTGAGCTTTAAAGTATAAAAGTGTGAATTGAAAATGGAGGGAAATAAAATGGAGGAAAAAAAGAAAATTTAAAAAAGTAAGCTTTTGTCTTGCACTTTGTCCCTCATTGGTGAAGGACAACTACATTTGTGTGTATATATATAGAATCACTTCTTAAAATTCTTAAAAGGAGTTGAAGAGAATGAATCCTCGCGCTGTCGTCGCCGCTCGCTCGGCTCGGCTTCGGCTCGGCTTCGGCTTTGGATTTGGATTTGGATTTGTCAAATGATCGGTTGATAAGATTATTTTTTGGACAAAATTTATTTAATTAATTATTTAATAATTAATTAAATGTCAGATCACTGCTGAAGATTCAGAAATATAGTTTGGTAGTGGTCCTAGCGTAACCGTGGTAGGACCGCACCAGAACCCTTCTACAGGTTTAGAGGGCCACTTTGGCCGCGGTCTTAGCATAACCGCGGTAGGACTGCGGCAGGCGGCAAAATTTCTGAACAGGCACCTTTTTCAGAACAGACATCACACCTCTTCCAATAATTTTCTATAAATTCAGAGTCATGGCATCAAAAAAACTACAGAACTTCCTTCTTTCTGAAAACACTGCATTCTAATTCGCAGTCTATCTCTCTCAAATTCATAAATGTGATTTTGCTCCATTCTTTAAGTTCGTTGGTATCCTGCAGTTTGTATTGCCACTGTTGCAGGAAGGTTTATTCCGTTTTATCCTGGGAGGATTTAATCCATTACCTTGGTAACGTGTGAGGGGGTTAAAATTCCATAAGGACGCACAAGCAAATTGTGGACTCGGAATATTTCTTAATCTTTACTGCTTTTCGAGTTTCTTTTATTCTTCTAACAATTTTTCTAATTTTTTATTTTAACACAGTAGCGTTCACAAGCTTAAGGAATTTTAAATACTAACGTTTCTGTGTTGAATTATATACTAAACTATTTTTTATACTACATTGGAGACTAAAGCCTTGGTGCTTTCTACTCCAATAATTGTTCTGTCCGGTTTAAAGTATATAAAAACTTCACCATTGTTACGTGTTGTCTGTTTGGTTTTATATTCAGTTTGAAGATATCAAACCTTCACTGATTTAACAAAGTTCTATTTTGTTTCCAACTCTACAGAAACAGGACGAATGAAAACCAAACTGTCACGACCCCAACCCAGTCATGATGATGCCCAGCACACTACTAGGCAAGCCCGACCATTCCCAATACATAACCCAATTGATAAACAGAGATAGATAAATAAAACAGTGAATCACCAAAACCTTTTACGTCAAGATCAGGAAAATACTGATAAAAATGCGGAAGTTTAACAAAATATAGAATACGGCCCAACCATGGACCCGGTGTCACGAACATGAGCCTCTAAATATAGAATGACATCCTGCTACAAAGTTTGTCTAAAATCCGATAACATGGAAACAAAAGATAGGGATAGAGGGGAGAAATCTAAGGCTGCGAACGCAATGCAGCTACCTCGATGCTCCCAAAAGCTAACTCTGCTCGTCCAAACTGGATCTACTCAGCCTAAGAAGAACCTGGATCTGCACGCAAGGTGCAGGAAGTAAAGTGAGTACTCTGACCCAGTAAGTAATAAACATAAATACAGTTTAAAAGTAGGAAATCACAGAAAATACACAAGGTAACCTATATCTAACAGTTCAGAGCAATAACGGTGTAAACATGTAAAACAATAATATAGTTAAGGGTATAATGCATGATAAGATGCAACACATATAACGGTACACTCTAGTACCCGTTGCGGCGTGCAGCCCGCTCCACTTATTTAACGTCGACGGCGCTCACTGGGGGTGTGTACAGACTCCGGAGGGGCTCCTACAGCCCAAGTGCAATATCAGCCATATCGTGGCATCAAATAGGCTCTCGGCCTTAATATAAATATATCATCGTTGCGCCGTACAGCCCGATTCGTATCAAGGAAACACATCCTCACTATCGGGTCCTCGACCCATCTCAGTTAAATAAGTTCATAGCCACTCGAGCATGACATACTATAGGGATCTCAGCCCTCATATCCTTTTCATATAATATTCATGATTAAAAACACAGTCTCTTTTATTACTTTATCAGTTGAAAACATGACTGAGAGTATAACGTATGCAAACAAGTGAGGAAAACAAATAAAGATCCTCTAAGGATTCTACAGGTCGGTACAAGGCCCCAAACATGGCAATAAGCCCAATTCACAATAATAAGATATGCGTCTCAATCGCTAATATAGTGAAAATAACACTCGGGATGGACCAAGTCACAATCCCCACCAGTAAACGACCCTGCACTCGTCATAGAATGTGTGTCATGCCTCAATAAAGCATTACGATGTGAAAGTCTGGGGTTTCAAACTTTCAGGACAGCATTTTCATCAATTACTCACCTCTAGCCGGCCAAAGACTAGCTTGCAATGACCTTTCCTCGTGAATCGACCTCCTCGCGCGTCAAATCTGGCCAAAACCACAACGAATACATTACAATAGGCTAAGGGGATATAACCCAATCGAAAAGACTCAAAAAATATCGAAAATCACGAAATTTGCAAAACCCGAGCCCCGGGCCTACTTATCAAAAAATTACGAAATTCACATCACCGGATTCCTCGTCTCGCCACGAGTCCGTACATATGAAATTTACCAAAATCGGAGTTCAAATCCCAAATTTTCATTTCAAAACTCAAGCCCTAGTTCTTCAAATTCTCACCCAATTTTCCAAGAATTAAAGGTTGATTCTTCAATAAAATAGCGTTTTTAGGTCACGAGACTTACCTCTAATCAATTCCCGTCAAAACCCTCTTCAATTTCTACCAAAAAGTTCTTGAGGTGGTCAACAATGGAGGAAAATAATGAATGGGTCGCGGATGAAATAACATAATAAACCCTTCTGCCCAGCTATATTTTCTTCTATGCGAACGTGAGGGCCTTCTCGCGTTCGCGATGCACAAAATTTCCACTGGCCAACTTTACCCTTTGCGAACGCGGTGACTTACCCGCGAACGTGATGCCTTGCCTGATCCAACTACGCGAACGCAATCCACAAAGCACGAACGCGATGAACACCTAAGCTGGGCCCTCTACTTACTACTACGCGAACGCGGGCCCAGCACTGCGAACGCGAAGCACCAGGGCCTCAACTTACGTGAACGTGTGGCCCTAACGCGAACGCGAAGAACACTTTCCAGGCCTCCCAACTTTACTCTACGCGTTCGCGACACACCCCACGCGAACGCGAAGAAGGAATCTTTTGCAATTACACAGCTCAAAAAACCTGCAATTCCACAAGTCCAAAAATCTTCTGTTTAGCCACCTGAAATCACCCCAAGGCCCTCGGGACCTCAACCAAAAATACCAACATATTCCAAAACATCATACAAACTTGTTCCAATCATCAAAACACATCAAACAACACTAGAATCATCAATTCACATCGGATTCAAGCCTAAGTTTCTTCAAAACTTCCGAAACACACATTCGATCAAAAACCCAACCAAAACACCTCCAAATGACCTGAAATTTTGCACACATATCCGAAATCACCTAAAAAGCTACAACAACTCTCGGAATTCCATTCCGACCCCCGGATCAAAATCTCACCTACCAACCGGAATTCGCCAAAACACTAACTTCGCCAATTCAAGCTTAATTCTACACCGGACCCCCAAAATCAATTCCGATCGCACTTCTTTGTCACAAATCACCCCCCGAAGCTAACCGAATCACCGAAATTCAAATCCGAGCCCTCTAACTATATAGTCAACTTCCGGTTGACGTTTTTCAAAACAAGCTTTCCTTTTGAGAGACTAAGTGTCTCATTTCCATCTAAAACCAATCCAATTCGACTCGATCACCTCAAATACCGATAATGAATCATAGAGAAACACAATATGGGGAAAATGGGGCAGTGACTCACGTGAAGACGGGTCAGGTCATCACATCCTCCCTAACTAAAACAAAAGCGCGTCCTCGAGCGGGTCAAGAAATATACCTGGAGCCTCAAACAAGTGAAGATATCTGCTCTGCATCTCCCGCTCGGTCTTCCAAGTAGCCTCCTCCACGGGTCGACCTCTCCACTGTACCTTCACTGAAGCTATATCCTTCGACCGCAACTTCCGAACCTGACGACCCAAAATAGCCACTAGCTCCACATTATATGTCAAATCATCATCCAACTAAAACGAGCTGAAGTCTAAAACATGAGACGGGTCCCTAACATACTTCCGGAGCATAGATACATGAAATACCGGATGAACCCCCGACAAGCTAGGCGGAAAAGCAAGCATATAGGCCAGCTCCCCAATCCTCCTAAGTATCTCAAAAGGCTCAATGAACCTCGGACTCAGCTTCGCTTTCTTTTCAAACCGCATAACGCCTTTCATAGGCGAACCTTCAACAAGACCTTCTCGCCCAACATATAAGATACATCTCGAACCTTCCGGTCCGCATAACTCTTCTGACGTGACTGAGCTGTACGAAGTCTCTCTTGGATCACTTTCACCTTATCTAGGGCATCCTGGACCAACTCCATCCCCAATAGCCTAGCCTCGCCGGGCTCAAACCAACCAACCGGAGATCTACATCGTCTCCCATATAAGGCCTCGTATGGTGCCATCTGAATGCTAGATTGATAACTGTTGTGGTAAGAAAACTCTGCAAGCAGTAAAAACTCAGCCCAAGAACCCCCAAAATCAATAACACAGGCACACAACATGTCCTCCAATATCTGAATGGTACGCTCGGACTGCCCGTCCGTCTGAGGATGAACGCTGTGCTCAACTCTACCTGTGTACCCAACTCTCGCTGAAAAGTCCTCCAAAACTGGGAAGTAAACTGGGTACCCCTATCTAAGATAATAGAAACTGGAACCCCATGCAACCGAACAATCTCCCGGATGAAAATCTCTGCTAACCGCTCTGAAGAATAGATGGCACACACCGCAATGAAGTGCATGGACTTGGTCAGCCGATCCACAATCACCCAAATCGAATCAAACTTCCTCGAGGTACGAGGGAGACCACTCACAAAATCCATAGTAATCCTCTCCCACTTCCACTTTGGAATATCCATCCACTAAAGTACACCACCGGGTCTCTGATGCTCATATTTTACCTGCTGACAATTGAGACACCGAGCTATATAACTCACAATATCTTTTTTCATCCTCCTCCACCAGTAATGCTGTCTCAAATCCTAATATATCTTCGCGGCACCTGGATGGATAGAATACCGCGAGCTGTGGGCCTCCTCCAATATCAACTCCCGAAGCCCATCCACATTGGGCACGCAAATCCGGCCCTATATCTTCATCACACCATCATCGTCAATAGTCACATCTCGGACATCATCATGATTAACCCTGTCCTTAAGGACAAGCAAATGTGGATCATCATACTGGCACTCTCTAATGCGGTCATACAAGGAAGATTGAGAAACCACACAAGCCAACACCCGACTGGGTTCTGAAATGTCTAATTTCACCATCCGATTGGCCAAAGCCTGGACATCAATTGCAAAGGGCCTCTCCCCAACAGGAATGTACGCCAAACTACCCATACTAACCGCCTTCCGGCTCAAAGCATCGGCCACTACATTGGCTTTCCCCGGGTGATACAATATGGTAATATCATAGTCCTTGTGCAATTCAAGCCACCTCTGCTGCCTCAAATTGCGATCTTTTTGTTTGAACAGATGTTGAAGACTGCGATGATCAGTATACACCTCATAAGATACTCCATATAAGTAGTGCCTCCAAATCTTCAAAGCATGAACTATGGAAGCCAACTCCAAATCATGTACAGGGTAGTTCTTCTCGTGGGGCTTCAACTGACGAGAAGCATATGCAATAACTCTACCCTCCTGCATCAACACACATCCGATCCCAACTCTCAAAGCATCACAATACACGGTGTAAAAACCTAAAGCTGATGGCAAAACCAATACTAGAGCTGTGGTCAAAGCTGTCTTGAGCTTCTGAAAGCTCTCCTCGCACTCGTCCGACCATACAAATGGTGCACCCTTCTACGTCAACTTGGTCAAGGGCGAAGCAATAGATGAAAAACCCTGGACAAACCGGTGATAATACCCTACCAAACCGAGGAAACTCCAAATCTTCGTGGCTGAGGATGGTCTAGGCCAACTCTGCATTGTCTCTATCTTCTTCGGATCAACCTGAGTACCATCATTGGACACCACGTGTCCCAAAAAAGCCACAGAACCAAGCCAGAACTTACACTTGAAGAACTTTGCATAAAGCTTCTCCTCTATCAATATCTGTAATACCACTCTCAAATGCTAAGCATGCTCCTCCTGGATACGCGAGTACACCAGGATATCATCAATAAAAACAATAACAAATGAATCCAGATACGACCAAAATACGATGTTCATCAGATGTATAAACGCGGCTGGGGCATTAGTCAGCCCGAAAGACATAACCTAGAACTTATAGTGCCCATATCTCGTCCTGAAAGCTGTCTTCATAATATCAGAATCCCTAATCTTCAACTGGTGATAGCCTGAACGGAGATCAATCATAGAGAATACCCTTGCTCCCTGGAGCTGGTCAAACAAATCATCAATACGCAGTAGTGGATACTTGTTCTTCACTATCACCTTGTTCAACTGCCTGTAGTCAATGCACATTCTCATTATGCCATATTTCTTATTCACAAATAAGACCGGTGCACCCCACGGTGACACACTCGGGCGGATGAACCCCTTATCTAGAAGTTCCTGAAGCTGCTCCTTCAACTCCTTTAACTCTGCTGGTGCCATACGATAGGGAGGAATAGAGATGGGCTGAGTGCCCGGTACTAGATCAATACCGAAATCAATGTCCCTGTCCGGCGGCATGCCTGGCAGGTCTGCTGGAAACACATCAGGGAAATCCCTCACAATGGGAACCAAATCAAGACTAGGAGTCTCAGCTCCGACATCTCTCACAAATGCCAAATACGATAAACAACCTTTACCAACCATCCGCTGGGCCTTTAAGAAAGAGATCACCCTGCTGGGTATATAATCAGTCATCTCACGCCACTCAATCCTCGGAACACCCGGCATAGCCAAGGTGACTGTCTTTGCATGATAGTCCAGACTAGTATGACACAGAGATAACCAGTCCATGACCAAAATAACATCAAAGTCTACCATGCTCAAAAGCAATAAATCAACTCAAGTCTCCAGACCCCCAATAGTAACAAGACAGGACCGATACACATGGTCCACAATAATAGTATCACCCACCGGGGAAAATACATTCACAGGCAAAGCAAGACACCCTAGGGTCGTACCCAGATGATGGGCAAAATATGAAGACACATAAGAGTATGTAGATCCGGGATCAAATAAAACAGAAGTATCCCTGTGGCAGACTGAGATAATATATGTGATAACAGCATCTGATGCAATGGCATCCCTCCTGTCTGGGAGAGCATAGAATCGAGCCTGACCACCACCAGATTGGTCTCCACCCCTAGGGCGGCCCCTAGCTGACTGGCCCCTACCCCTACCTGATTGGGAGGGTACTAAAGTAGATGGAGTAGAAGAGGAGGGCTGATCCCTCTGCTGAGACCGACCACCACGAAGCCGAGGACATTGTCTCCTCATGTGACCAAACTCGCCGCACTCGGAGCAACTACCTGGTGCTGGAGAAGGGGACTAAAAGGAACCCCTCGCATCGGAATAATCGGCCGATGCGCTCTGCGTAGAAGAGCCCTAAGCTAAAAAGGTATGTGATGAGCTCTGAGCTGGGAGGGCACTAAGTGAAGAATGGCCCTACTGGAACCCCTGATGACCGCGGCCTGAAGATGCCCCACGATACTCGGGACGAGCTGACTGGTGAGGCCTGAAAGAAAGACCTCTGCTCTACTGAACCTGGCCCCTAGACGGAGCACATTTGAAGCTACCCGATCCTCGAGGCCTCTTGGCCTCTCTCTCTTCTCTCTCCTGACGGTGAGCCATCTCAATATCATGAGCAATATCAACTGCATCCTCAAAGGTATGACTCAGAATCCTCTCCCAAGTCATCAGAATACTGATGGGATAAATGAGTCCATCCACAAACCTCCTAATCCTCTCTCGATCAGTCAGGACCATCCATGGAGCATAATGGGCCAACTCAGAAAATCCCACCTCATACTGAGACACGGTCATATCTCCTTGACGAAGCCACTCGAACTGTCTACGCAGCTCCTCCATCTGAGACTGTGGTACCCACTTCTCCAGGAAGAGAGTGGAGAACTCCTACCATGACAAAGGCGATGCACCTACCGACCTACGCCGCTTATATGCCTCCCACCATGTGAAGGCTGCTCCTGAGAACTGAAAGGTAGTAAATGATACCCCGCTCGACTCCAAGATCCCTGCTGTCCGAAGCATACGTTGACACTTATCGAGAAAACCCTGGGCATCCTCGCCCGGAAAACCACTGGAAGTGAGGGGTGAGAGCCTACTGAATCTCTCAAGACGACGTTGCTCATCGTCTGGCATAGCTGGAACCACATCACCCTGAACTGGGGCAACCAGCTGAGCTGGTGAAACCTGTTGAGTTGGTGGCGCCTCTGGTGTTTGCAAACCCTGCACTACCTGCTCAAGCGTGCGAGCAGCGGGGGTCTGATGACCACCCCCAGTCTATGAGGTAGCTGCTGCAGTAGTGGCTGAGACTGCCTGAGCCAGGCTAGTGGAAACTGATAGAATCTAAGCTAGGACCTCCTGAATACCCGGAATCACAATAGGCACGGCTAGTGCCTGAACAGGTGTTGCTGGAGTCTCTGCAGCTAGAGGCTGGTCCTGAACTAGGGCAACTGGAGGATCTGCAGGTGCTGCCCCTGCTGCTCTGCCTCGACCAAGACCACGACTACGACCACGGCCTCTAATGGGTGGTAATGGTGGTCGTCCTCCATGTCCGGTAGCACGGGTTCTCGTCATCTGCGAGAGAATAGAATACACAAATTTAGTTCTCAGATCAACAAAGTCGCACGATAAGAATTTCAAGAATACGAAGTTTCCTAAAGGTTCTGCATGCTCTCAAGGATAAATACAGACGTCTCCATACCGATCCGCGAGACTCTACAAAACCGGCTCATGATTTGTGAGACCAAGTAACCTAGGATCTGATACCAACTTATCACGACCCCAACCCGGTCATGATAGCGCCCATCACACTAATAGGCAAGCCCGACCATTCCCAATATATAACCCAATTGATAAACAGAGATAGATAAATAAAACAGTGAATCACCAAAACCTTTTAAGTCAAGATCAGGAAAATACTGATAAAAACGCGAAAGTTTAACAAAATACAGAATACAGCCCAACCATGGACCCGATGTCACGAACATGAGCCTCTAAATATATAATGACATCCTGCTACAAATTCTATCTAAAATCCGATAACATGGAAACAAAAGATAGGGATAGAGGGGAGAAATCTAAGGCTGCGAACGCAGTGCAACTACCTCGATGCTCCCGAAAGCTAACTCTGCTCGTCCAAACTGGATCTACTCAGCCTGAGAAGAACTGGATCTTCACGCAAGGTGCAGGGAGTAAAGTGAGTACTCCGACCCAGTGAGTAATAAACATAAATACAGTCTGAAATTAAGAAATCGCAGAAAATACACAAGGTAACCTATATCTAATAGTTAAGAGCAATATCGGTGTAAACATGTAAAATAATAATACAGTTAAGGGTATAATGCATGATAAGATGCAACACATATAACGGTACACTCTAGTACCCGCTCCTCTTATTTAACGTCGACGACGCTCACTGGGGGAGTGTACAGACACAGGAGGGGCTCCTACAGTCGAAGCGCAATATCAGCCATCTTGTGGCATCAAATAGGCTCTCGGCCTTAATATAAATATATCATCGTTGCGCCATACAGACCGATCCGTATCAAGGAAACAAATCCTCACTATCGGGTCCTCGACCCATCTTAGTTAAATTAGTTCACAGCCACTCGAGCATGACACACTATAGGGATCTCAGCCCCCATATACTTTTCATATAATATTCATGATTAAAAACACAGTCCTTTTTATTACTTTATCAATTGAAAACATGACTGAGAGTATAATGTATGCAAACAAGTGAGGAAAACAAATAAAGATCCCCTAAGGATTCTGCAGGTCGGCACAAGGCCCCAAACATGGCAATAAGCCCAATTCACAGTAATAAGATATGCGTCTCAATCGCTAATATAGTGAAAATAACACTCGGGATGGACCAAGTCACAATCCCCACCAGTAAATGACCCCGCATTCTTCATAAAATGTGTGTCACGCCTCAATATAGCATTACAATATGAAAGTCCGGGGTTTCAAACCCTCAGGACAGCATTTACATCAATTACTCACCTCTAGCCAACCAAAGACTAGCTTGCAATGCCCTTTCCTCGCGAATCGACCTCCTCGCGTGTTGAATCTGGCCAAAACCAACAATGAATACATTACAATAGGCTAAGGGGATATAACCTAATCGAAATGACTCGAAAAATATCGAAAATCACGAAATTTGCAAAACCCGAGCCCTGGGTCCACTTCTCAAAAAATTACGAAATTTACATCACCGGATTCCTCGTCTCGCCACGAGTCCGTACATATAAAATTTACCAAAGTCGGAGTTCAAATGCTCCCTCAAATACCAAATTTTCATTTCAAAACCCAAGACCTAGTTCTTCAAATTTTTACCCAATTTTCCTAGAATTAAAGGTTGATTTTTCAATAAAATAGCATTTCTAGGTCACGAGACTTACCTTAATCAATTCCCGTCAAAACCCTCTTCAATTTCTACCAAAACGTTCTTGAGGTGGTCAACAATGGAGGAAAATAATGAATGGGTCGCAGATGAAATAACATAATAAACCCTTCTGCCCAGCTATATTTTCTTCTATGCGAACGTGAGGGCCCTCTCGCGTTCGCAATGCACAATATTTCCACTGGCCAACTTTACCCTTCGCGAACGCGGTGACTTACCCGCGAACGTGATGCCTTGCCTGATCCTACTACGTGAACGCAAGCCACAAAGCACAAATGCAATGAACAACTAAGTTGGGCCCTCTACTTACTACTACGCGAACGCGGGCCCACCACCGCGAACGCGAAGTACCAGGGCCTCAACTTACGCGAACGCATGGCCCTAAAGCGAATGGAAGAACACTTTCCAGGCCTCCCAATTTTGCTCTACGCATTCGCGACACACCCTACGCGAACACGAAGAAGGAATCTTTTGCAATTACACAGCTGAAAAACCAGCAATTCCACAAGTCCAAAAATCTTCAGTTTAGCCACCCGAAATCACCCCGAGGCCCTCGGGACCTCAACCAAAAGCACCAACATACTCCATAACATCATACAAACTTGTTCCAATCATAAAAACACATCAAACAACACTAGAATCATCAATTCATATCGGATTCAAGCCTAAGTTTCTTCAAAACTTCTGAAACACACATTCGATCAAACATCCAACCAAAACACCTCCAAATCACCTGAAATTTTCCACACATATCCAAAATCACCTAACGAAGCTACAACAACTCTCAGAATTCCATTCCAACCTTCGGATAAAAATCTCACCTACCAATCGAAATTCGCCAAAATACTAACTTCGCCAATTCAAGCCTATTTCTACAACGGACCCCCAAAATCAATTCCGATCACAATCCTATGTCACAAATCATCCCTCAAAACTAACCGAATCACCAGAATTCACATCCGAGACCTCTAACTAAATATTCAACTTTTGGTTGACTTTTTCCAAAACAAGCTTTCCTTTAAGAGACTAAGTGTCTCATTTCCTTCTAAAACCAATCCAATTCGACTCGATCACCTCAAATACCGATAATGAATCATAGAGAAACACAATAGTTGGAAAACGGGGAAGTGACTCACGTGCGACGGTTCAGGTCATCACACAAACTAATGGAAATATTGCAGGGACGGGTGCTACTGTTACGAGTGTTGCTGCCTCATCAAGCCGTTCTACTCCTGCTCATGCTATGGCACCAGTAGAAAAACTCGGAAAATTTTCCGGTATTGACTTCAAACATTGACAAATGAAGATGCTCTTCTATCTTATTACTTTGAGTTTGCAACGTTTCATCAAGGAGGATCCTCCGGTCTTGGAAGAAAGTACTCCAGATGATGAACGACTTGTTGTAACTGAAGCATGGAAACATTCTGATTTCTTGTGCAAAAACTACATTTTGAGTTGTTTGGAAGATGGCTTGTACAATGTCTATTGCATCATGGAAACTTCAAAAGCATTATGGAATGCGCTTGAGAAGAAGTACAAGACTGAGGATGCCGGACTTAAGAAGTTCGTAGCTGCTAGATTTTTGGATTTCAAGATGATTGACACTAGGTTGGTCATAACTCAAGTCCAAGAATTACAAGTCATTGTGCATGACCTCCTTGCTGAAGGTATAACCCGAATCAATACTTTTATTATTAAGATTTATCTTGTTATTAATTATGAATTTGGTATTGAAGTTATGGTCATAAATGAGGCCTTTCAAGTTGCTACTTTCATTGAGAAATTACCTCCGTTGTAGAAGTATTTTAAGAACTATCTTAAACACAAGCGGAAGAAAATGACACTAGAAGACTTTATTATTCATTTGAGGATAGAAGAAGACAACAAAAATGCTAAAAAGAAGTTACATGGGAACTCGACAATAATAAGGGCTAACATTGTTGAGGAGGTACCACAAAACAAGAAGAGAAAGAAGGCTTCTGGACCAAAGAACTACCCAAGCAAGAAGAAGTTCAAGGGTAATTGCCACAACTGTGAAAAATCTGGGCATAAGGCCATGGATTGTCGTGAGCCAAAGAATGATAAGAAGAAAAAGAATCAAGCTAACATGGTTGAAAATGCTGATGTAATGGAGGACTTGTGTGCCATGTTGTCTGAACGCAACTTGGTAGGAAATCCTAAAGAATGGTGGATAGATTCTGGAGCCACCCGCCATGTTTGTGCTAACAAGGAGTTGTTTTCTTCTTATGCCCTCGCAGGACCCGACGAGATAATTTTTATGGGAAATTCGTCTACAGCCAAAATTGAAGGAGTTGGCAAGATTGCGTTGAAGATGACGTCGGGAAAAATAGTGACTCTAAACCAAGTTCTCCATGTTCTAGAAATTTGCAAAAATCTTGTGTCTACCTCACTTCTTGTCAAGAATGGATTTAAATGTATTTTTGTTTCAAATAGTGTTGTACTAAGTAAGAATGATGTATATGTAGGAAAAGGTTACCTGAATGAGGGCCTTTTTAAGCTAAATATAATAGCAGTTCTTATCAATAAAGTTAATGCTTTTTCTTACTTACTTGAGTTAAACACTTTATGGCATTCGCATTTAGGTCACGTAAACTTCAAAACATTGCAAAAAATGATAAATTTAGAAGTATTGCCAAAATTTGATTGCATTATTTCCAAATGTCAAATATGTGTGGAATCAAAGTATGCTAAGCATCCTTATAAGTCTGTTGAAAGGAATTCAAGTCCTTTAGATTTGCGATATGAAGTAAATACCATATCGCGGTGGGAAAAAGTATTTTATTACTTTTATTGACGATAGCACGAGATATTGCTATGTTTATTTACTTAATATTAAAGATGTGGCAATTGATGCTTTCAAGCAATACAAGAGTGAAGTTGAAACACAACAAAACAAAAAGATCAAAATGATAAGAAGTGATAGGGGTGGCGAATATGAATCTCCTTTTGAAGAAATATATTTGGAAAATGGCATTATTCACCAAACAACTGCCCCTTACTCCCTACAATCTAACGGAATTGTGGAGAGAAAGAATCGAACGTTGAAGGAGATGATGAATGCGTTGCTGATAAGTTCTGGCTTACCACAGAACTTATGGGGGGAAGCTATACTTACAGCTAACCGAATAATCAACCGTGTACCTCATAGTAAAACACAATCCATTTCTTTTGAAAAGTGGAAAAGAAGGAAGCCCAGCTTGAAATACTTTAAAGTGTGGGGGTGTCTAGCTAAGGTACAAGTTCCTAAACCTAAAAGGGTTAAGATAGGTCCAAAAACGGTTGATTGTGTATTTATTGGATATGTAACCAATTGCAAGGCATATCGTTTTCTCNGAGGAAAATCCGAGAAGAAGTAAACGTCAACGGACATCTACTTCATTCGGTCCATATTTTCTGACTTTTCTGTTAGAAAATAAACCTCGTACCTTCAAGGAAACAATGTCTTCCTCAGAAGCACAATATTGGAAAGAAGCGGTCAATAGTGAAATAGAATCCATATAAAGCAACCATATATGGGAATTGGTTGACCTTCCTCCAGGTAACAAAACATTGGGTTCTAAATGGATTTTCAAGAAGAAAATGAAATACGATGGTACTACTGACAAATATAAGGCAAGACTTGTTGTCAAAGGATTTAGACAGTGAGAAGGTCTTGACTATTTTGACACATACTCACCGGTAACAAGAATTGCATCCATTCGGATGATAATAGCGTTAGCCGCCTTGTATGATCTTCAAATCCATCAAATGGATGTAAAAACAACCTTCTTAAATGTTAATTTAGAGGAAGAAATTTACATGGACCAACCTGAAGGGATTGTGGTTCCGGGAAAAGAAAAGAAGGTATGTCGACTTGTTAAGTCCCTTTATGGACTAAAACAAGCACCCAAGCAATGGCATGCAAAATTTGACAAACACAATATTGTCAAATGGCTTTAAGATTAATGAATGTGATAAATGTGTTTACATTAAGAACATTCCAAATCATATAGTCATTGTTTGCTTATATGTTGATGATATGCTAATAATGAGCAAAGACATTGTCGACATTCAAGCTATTAAGCGTATGCTTGCTAGTAAGTTTGAAAAGAAAGACTTAGGAGTTGTCGATGAAATTCTAGGAATTAAAATCGAGAGGAATCCTCAAGGTCTAGCTTTGTCTCAATCACATTACGTGAAAATGGTACTTGAAAAATTCAAACACTTGGAATTTAGAAGTGCAAGAACTCCAATTGACTTAAATCATCATCTTATAAAGAATAAAGGTGAAAGTACTTCTCAATTGGAGTATGCTCGTGTGTTGGGAAGCTTAATGTACATCATGAACTATACACGACCTGATATAGCTTGTGCAACAAGTAAACTTAGTCGATTCACAAGTAATCCCAACAAACATCACTGGGTGGCAATGGAATGAGTTCTGGAATATTTGGAATATACCCAAGACTACGCTTTACACTATAATAAATATCATGCGTTTATCGAAGGATATAGTGATGCAAATTGGATAACCAGCTCAACAGAAACAAAGTCCACAAGTGGATATGTTTTTACTGTTGGTGGAGGAGCAGTATCTTGGAAGTCTTCCAAACAGACATGTATCGCTCGCTCTACAATGGAGTAAGCATTTATAGCTTTGGATAAAGCTGGTGAAGAAGCTGAATGGCTTCGAAATTTCTTAGAAGACATTCCGTTCTGGCCAAAACCTTTGGCTCCTATTTGCATACATTGTGATAGTGAGGCTGCAATAGGACGGGCAAGGAGCATTTAACGGAAAGTCTCGTTATATATGACGAAGACATAACACCGTTAGACAATTACTTTCTAGTGGAATTATCACTATTGATTA
>MU695986.1:37377-58265 GCA_026770625.1 Nicotiana glauca | reverse complement strand
ATTTAATAATTAATTAAATGCCAGATCACTGCTGAAGATTCAGAAATATAGTTTGGCCGCGGTCCTAGCGTAACCGGGGTAGGACCGCGCCAGAACCCTTCTACAGGTTCAGAGGGACACTTTGGCCGCGGTCCTAGCGTAATAGTGGTAGGACCGCGGCAGGCGGCGAAATTTCTGAACAGGCACCTTTTCCAGAACAGACATTACACCTCTTCCAATAATTGCCTATAAATTCAGAGGCATGGCTTTGTGTTAACACATCAAAAATACTACAGAACTTCCTTCTTTCTGAAAATATTGCATTCTAATTTGCAGTCTATCTCTCTCAAATTTGTAAGTGTGATTTTGCTCCGTTCTTTAAGTTTGTTGGTATCCTGCAGTTTGTATTGCCACTATTGCAGGAAGGTTTATTCCGTTTTATCCTGGGAGGATTTAATCCATTACCTTGGCAACGTATGAGGGGGTTAAAATTCTTTAAGGACGCACAAGCAAATTGTGAACTCGGAATATTTCTTAATCTTTACTACTTTTCGAGTTTCTTTTATCTAATAGTTTTTCTGATTTTTTGTTTTAACACAGTAGCGTTCACACTCATATCATCATTAATATATTATCGAAAAAATTACACTATTTGTCTGCCTGGCGAACTGACCAACCGATTATGTCCTATAATTTTGCTTCTAATGCTGAATGGCGTAGGTTATATATAACTTAAAAAGGGGCCTTTTGCATCTATATCCGGTTTTGGGGTCACAATTTAATGTATGCTCACTTTGTAAAAACAGTCGTAAGCCTATCCACTTTATGATCAACTTCAAACTTATTGAGTCTGAAGTTAAAAAACAATTAGTCTGAAGTGAAAAAATTACATTATAGATGTACTGAAGGCCAAATAGGTCTGACGTTCAACTAATAGTTTCATGCACTTAAGGCCAATAATTATGAAATAAAAAATTGCACTTCAGATGCACTTAAGGCCAAAAGGTATAAAGTGCAACAAAAAAATTTTTACGCTTAAGGCTAATAAGTCTGAAGTATTCACTTCAGATGCACTTAAGGCCAAATAGGTCTGAAGTGCAACAATTGATTTTATGCACTTAAGGCCAATAAGTCTGAAGTGAAATTTGCATGATGCACTTAAGACCAAAAGGTCTGAAGTGCAACAAACGTTTTCCTACATTTTAGGCCAATAAGTATGAAGTGAAAAATTGCACTTCAAATGCACTTAAGGTCAAAAGGTCTGAAGTGCAATCAACATTTTCATCTACTTAACGCCAAATAGGCCTGAAGTGCAAATTGCCCATAAATAAAAAATTTGTTTTTCAAATTTTAACAATTCAGTATATAATTTAATGCCTAAATCTACTCCAAATACGCTCAAATTTAAAATATAACCTCCAAATATCATCAAGAACAAACCCAATCATCAATTTGTCAAAACAACAATAACTCTAACGAACCTATTTTGCAATTAAGAAAAAGAAAAAGAAAAAACCTAAGAAATAGTAAAAAATAAAGCGCCACAGCTGATCACCATTGTTAATATCCTAAACTACCTTAAAATATATTCACAAACGCCATATAAAATCATTGTTACCCGAAGAAGAAAAAGAAGATGATGAAGCAGAAGAAGAAAGAGGAAAAAAATATGAAGTTGTTTAAACAGTGGGTACAAGTTAAAAAAATATTTTAAAAGTGGGTATAGGTTAAATGTGGACGACCAAATAGGATGCCCCCTGTAATTTTAACTTGATACTACGACTATAGTGTCTTCTCTTTGTTTCGAATGTTATGACAAAAATCCACCAGGCTGTAAATCAAAGAATGTGAATTTTTATTTGGGAAATTATCAATTATGTCAGCCCATAAGTAAGTTAATACAAAAATTAGTCAATTCATAAAGATATTATCAATATTTGCCAATTAGCTATTTGTAATAAAAAAAATATTAAATTTTTGCTATTTTGAGTAGGTATTGTTGGAATAGATTAGATACATCTTAAGGAGTTTAAATCTTAATTTTGGGATGATTTGATAGATTTTTGAGGTGGTTTGAATTGAAAATTCAAAATAGAAGATGAACATGCAAAAAAAAAATAAGTATCTCATTTGTGTATCACATATGTATCATATTTGTATCAAATGTGTATCACATGATCTGTCTATACTTGTATGTAAGATACATATGTGATACATGTGTCGTGAAAGAATTTTTTGGATTCGATTTTATCTACGGATTTTGTTACCAAATCAGTTCAAATCACCTCCAATCTTTCTCAAATTATGCATATTGACTCATCTATATGTTTTCAACGAATTTCAACCATACCCATTGAAAAAGGTAANTCTTTGATAATATATATATATATATATATATATATATATATATAAATATAACTTGATTCTCTATTTATTTTTAGATCTGATCTTTCTATTTGTTTGGCTAATTCTAAATTTGATATTAATAGAGCCTTTATTTTCTTTAATAATTTTTTTAATTCTTCTTTTCGATGTATTGTTCTATTTAGGATCCAGTAGTTAAAAGCTATTTGTTTAGTTATTGGGTGTTGTCTTAGCATTAATTATATTTTATCCTAATGGGATGTATTTAATCTTATTTTTAATTGTTCTGAGATAATCCTTTTCTTGTTCTATTTCGAAAAGGATGCCGGGGGTCTATTTGGAAACAGCCTCTCTACCCTAGGGTAGGGGTAAGGTCTGCGTACACACTACCCTCCCCAGACCCCACTAAGTGGGATTATACTGGGTTGTTGTTGTTGTTGTTCTATTTCGAAAGTAATTCTTTCAATTTCTGATAAAAGATTATTTTTAAAACCTTGTGTATATAAAATAGATATATATATATATATATATATATATATATATTATCACCTTGTTTGCTACCTTATCTATTAAATTCTCTTTTCATCTTGTATCTAATATTGCTGATCGCGATTAAAAATATGAAAGAAGATCTTTGTGTGTGATTCTTGGAGAGAGAATTCTTATTTATTTGGATTTTCAATTTTTGTATGTGTTTGGCTAGTTTTGATAAGTTTATGATTAATTACTATAGGTCGGTTAGGACTTATTTCAGATATTTTCTTAAGATATTCTTTTTCTTTCTTTTTTCTTGTTTTTTTACAAGGATAATCTTTTCCAAGTATCCACAAAAGTTCATAAGCGAACTGAAAACAAAAACGGATAAACTAATAGTAAGATTGTTCTCATCATCAAACTAGAAAGTTTCTCTCTACTTCTCTCTAGATCTTAACTCCCATGGATAAAACCATTATTACACTAGTCATACCATCGGAACCACCGGACAAGAACATCCATATGGACATAGAATAAACAACACCACATTACTACAAGAAAATGCTTCTCGATAAACCAGTAAGCCATCAAAATGACTACTATGAGGAAGATTCATCCACAATCATCAAAGATGATAAAGGAAAAAATATTGAAGGCTCAATCCCACTTTCACATGACGATAGGAAACGCCTTTACTTCCCATGGCATTACTCTGTAATCATAAAGGTCTTTGGATGTAGAATGCCACACCAATATCTTTGGTCTAAACTAATTGACTTACAGAAGCCATCTGTACAGTTAATCTTGATTGACCTAGGATGGGACTTCTTCATTGTCAAATTTAGTCTAGAAGAAAATATGGCTAAAGCACTACGTCTAGGACCATGGTTTGTCTTTGGGAACTTCCTCTCCGTTCGAAAATGGAAACTAAAATTTGTGCCACAAGAAGCTACCCTCTCTACCTCAGCTATTTGGATTCGTCTCCCACAACTTCCAACATAGTTACGACAAAGAAATACTGGAGAAAGTTGGCAGGAAACTGGGAAAATTACTAAAAATCGACTCATGCACCTCCTCCACCCTGAGAGGAAGGTACACACGCATATGCATTTAAGTACCTTTATAAACCCCAGTGGAAACATCTGTAATAATTGGAGACCACAAACAAGCAGTGATTTATGAGGGAGAAGGTACATTATTTATGACCTGCGGAAGAATTGGGCACATATCAAGAAATTGCGATTATAAAAAAATACAATCACCCGCACCACAAGAAACACCGAAAACCTCAGAAAAAATACGAAACAAGGGGAGGAGAATGAATGGAAGATAGTAACCTTCTAAGAAAGAAAAAATCTAACCAACAAAAGGTGAAAGAGAGGAACAATGGATCAGCAAACAACTAACACCATGCATCACCAGCACAACGGATCTAGGTAAACATGTTCGACGCTAACTCAGGTAAGTTCCGACAAACTAAAATTGTGTAGTACAATTCTAAGGCAAACAAACACAGTCCAAAATTTTATAGTAGGCCCAATGGACCAACCAATAAATAAAGCCACACCCCCAACTTTCATGCAACACCTTCCATGAGGCCCCAACCCAAAAAATAATGCCAAATGCAAGGCAGAAATGGGGCCCAAGGAAACTGACATGTACTCCAGCCTTGACCCCCACTCAGGCTCCCACAACGAGGCCTCTGCTCTTGGCCCATCTCCTAACGTAAAAAATCTCAACCATGCGTTCTTGGACTGTAGGGCCGGCCACGTTAAACCAATTGGGGCCATCACCCAATTGGAGACTACCAACGCAAAAATTCAACCCTACTCAAACACCTACGTATCCCATACCTTTCTCACAGAAAAAGACTCTAATGGGAAAAACTCAACAAACCCATGAACACTCAAGTGCCTCATCTAAAAACCCACTCATATTTAGGTGAAAAGACATTTGCCATCCATTTTACAAGATATCACATTAATTCTGAATCCCTTTCCCTAGATACAATAACCGCTCCTTTTCCACTGACCAATACTTGACACCAAAGGGCATAATTATGATTTAGTCCATCAACTTACCCCCCCCCCCCATTACCCAAAGTAGCAAATAAAAAAACATAAAAATAGAAAAACTAAATGCCACCCACCATTGTGACCTCACTGCCACTACCACCAGATCACTTACCAGCCTCTTGGCTGGAGGTAGTGCTGCAAGGACAGGGTTTAGCCTACAATTTCACCCTGGGAACCAATGACCCTAATTGTCCAGAATCCAACACTTTGTCGAGAGTAACGGTGGAAGCACTGAACAAGGCTTTGGCTACTTTTTATCCATGCTTATTGGCAGACAATGGCAAAAAATGGCAACATGCAGCCAAGCATCGACCCACTAATGCTTAATAACCTAATATCCCAACACTTCCAGTCAATACCTTACTTCCCAGATCCGGTAACGGAGAATCCAATAGTGGAGTCGATCTTTGTGACAATCAAACCCCAAATCCACCAAGCCCCATAATTTTCTACTCTACTAGGGAAGATTACGTCTCCAGTGCTCAGCAACATCAGAAGGGAAATCACCAAGGCCCTAAATCTCCTGAAAAGGAAAAGCCCACCAGAAACGGAAGGTGCAACCTACAGTCCTCTTCACACAGAATCTCTCCTACTGGACTCCATCAAGGCGATAGAGTTCAGTGTAGAGACTAGCGAAGGGCTAGTGTTACTGTGCCCAAATCAATGACCAAATATGGACCGAGCCTAGTGTCTCACCAATCTCAAGTAGTGGCCAATTCGCTTTTTAGCCTGACTCCAGTCATCAGCATGAGGAGAAAGACCCAAATGACTCCAAATAGGACTCTACAAGGAAAGGAAAATCCCTAGGAAAGCAAGTTCCCAACCATCTAACCACCCTAATGAATTACATCATATGGAATATTAGGGGTGGAAACAACGTTGAGTTCAGAAGGCATTGCATGGATATGGTCAAGCTACACAAGCCAGCAATGTTGGTACTGCTAGAGACCAAGATGGTTGACCACAAAAAACTGGCAGAGGAACTGCAGTTTGACCTGATAATTCAATCTCCAGCCATTGGTCTATCTGGGGGAATCGTTCTTATGTGGAAAGAAGATAGTGTTAGTGTGTAAGAGGTTTCCACCGCCTCTCAAGGTATCCATGCCATGGTAAAGGTACTCACTAAACACACCCTTGGTTATTTTCAGCCATCTATGATAGTAATAATTTAGCTGACATAAAGCTTCTCTAGGAGAGGTTAGTTACGATCTCCAAAACAACCATGAACAACTGGTTTGTGGGAGGGGACTTTAACAAAGTCTTGAAAACTAGGGTTAAATTTGGGGGCAACCAAATAAACCCTAGTTGCAGTAATTTATTCTAGAACTACCTTAATGAATGTAAGTTATTAGACTTAGGATACAAAGGAAGTAAATTCGCTTGGTCTAATAAGTGATATAAGAATAGGACTTCTCTGATTCTTGAAAGAATTGATAGGTGTTTTGCCAATAAAAGTTGGATTTCACAGTACCTTGAGGCTACTGTGATACACCTTGCCAAGACCCACTCTGATTACTGCCCCATCCAAGTAATTCTAAAAGGGGACTCTTCCAATAATGCAACAAGACCTTTTAGGTTTGAATCTATGTGGACTAGCCACTGAACCTTTCCCAGGATCATAAATGAGGCTCCCCCCCCCCAATTCTACCCTAATCCAATCTACTGAGTCCTTTTAGAGAATTGTGACTCGGTGGAACAGAAACACCTTTGGCAATATATTTCATAAGAAAAGAAGAATCTTAGCTAGAATTGCAGGAATCCAAAATCCCCCAATTATCAATTTAGCAGCTACTTGTTAAACCTAGAAAACAGCCTGACCAGTGAGCTAGACTCAATCCTCAAAAATGAGGAGGATTAATAGAAACTCAAATCTTGGATTAACTGGCTTAATGATGGGGATGCCAACATTAGATTCTTCCACCCTCAATAGAAGAAGAATAAACATGATCCTCTCTCTCAAAGAAGAGAGTAGAAACTGGCTCTATGACCTAAAAGACATCTAGACATCCATAACGTCGTTCTTCTAAAACCTCTATACCCCCTTACACTCACAAGCTCCAATTTCCGCCGCCAATCATCTGACCATGACCTATACCCTATCTAACTCTCAAAGGAATAGGTTGGATAGACCCCTTGAAATGGAAGAAATAAAAATGGCCATCTTCTCCTTCAAGCCCTTCAAGGCCCAGGTCATGATGGTGTCACGATCCCAATCCCGGTCGTGATGGTGCCCAACACAATTACTAGGCAAGCCCGACCAATTAACACTCACAACCCAATCACACATCCCATTACAAATTTATACCATTAAATTAACCGTTTAACAAGACTATTAATCAATAGTTTAGATAGAAGCAGCATGAAACACTGACATAAGCAACATCTCCCAAAGATCTGAGGTCATGAGTCTAGAGCCTCTAAGATAACAAAAAAATAAATCCTCAGTAATGCTGATGTTCTAAAATGCGGAAATAATAAAGGGATAGGGGAGGAGTCGGGTCCTGCGAACGTCAGACAACTACCTCGACAACTCCTGATAAGCTTTGAAAACAGCAAATAGCTCAACTATGCTCCCGAGACACCTGAATCTACACACATGGTGTAGAGAGTAAAGTGAGTACTTCTAACTCAGTGGTAATAGACATATATAATGGCTGACAGTAAGAAATCCTGTAATATAACAATGCAAAGTTATAACCAATAATTCTACACATTTAACGGTGGAACAACATCAGGTAATGACAGGTAAAACAGATAGACATCGATGCATGAATGCAATGCAATGCACATGACCGCTGCAGCGTACAGCCCGATCCATTTGGGTACCCGCGCTCACTGTGGGAGTTTAGACTCCGGAGGGGCTACTACAGCCCAAGCGCAATATCATCGTAGCATTCGCTGTGGCGTGCAGCCCGATCCACACTCACTCCAGATATATGCATGTAAACCACACAGGCACAGTCAAGTTTATCATTTTCAGTTCCAATTATCAGGAATTATAGCTTAAGTGTTTAAAGCTTTAGAAATTTAATAATCATTTCGAGACAGTGTTTAACTCAGGACTAATATCATGAAAACATGCTAAGCATCATGGAAACAGTGATAATAATCCCTAAGGGATCCAAATAATCGGCACGCAGCCCAAATATACTCATAACAATCCGAGTAGGATATTTACTAATTAGTCTATAGTCCAAAGCACAGCTTGGACACCACTCAGGGCGGACTAAGCCATAACCCCCAATCACAAACGACCCCGCACTCGTCATGGAGTACGTGTCTCGCCTCAATATAGCGTCACAGTGTGATAAACCGGGTTTTCAAACCCTCAGGTCATCATCTACATCTATTACTCACCTCAAACCGGCCACAAGACTAGTCCGCTATGCCTTTTCCTCTCGAATCCACCTCCTCGCGCGTCGAATCTGGTCAAAACCACAACGAATACATTACAATCGGCTAAAGAAACATAACCCAATCAAAAGAACTCGAAAAACACCAAAAATCACGAAGTTGGCAAAACCCGAGCCTCGGACCCACTCCTCGAAAAATTACAAAATTTACATCACCGGATTCCTCATCTCGCCACGAGTCTATACATATCAAATTTACCAAAATCGGGGTTCAATTTCCCTTTCAAAACCAAAATTTAAACTCTCTTAAGTTTCAAGCCCTAACCTCCATTTTTACCCTCTAATTTCTCAAATTTTAGTGATTAATCCATGTTTTTACACCATAATAACATAATCCGAGTCCAATAAATCATACCTGGTGAAAACCCTTCGAATTCTCTTCAAAATCGCCTAAGAAACCACCTAAGTCGAAGTCCAAAATATTTCTCTTCTCTTTCAAAATTGTGAACCACTGTTCACTTAACCCAGGTCGATTTCCGCTTCTGCGGTTATTATACCACACCTGCGGTTAGCGCGTTCGCGACCAAACGACCGCTTATGCGGTATCACTTAATTCACCTGAAACCGTTTATGCGGTCCAAAACCGCTTCTGCGGAACCCACTTATGCGAAGCCTTGTCCGCTTTTGCAGAAAGCCAAGCCTCTCCAGAGAACCGCTTCTGCGACCCTTTAGCTGGATCTGTGAAACCGTTTATGCGGTCCCTTTTTCGTAGATGCGGAAATGACAGAACCAGCAATACAAACCTGAAGCCAAACTCAAAAACTTCTCGTTTTAACTCCCGATCTCACCCCGAGGTCCCCGGGACCTCAACCAAAAGCACAGACATGATCTGATACCTTATTCAAACTTTCTCGAACCTTCAAAACACTATCGTTAACATCAAAATCCTCAATTATCCTCAAATCAATGCCTAAGTTTCTTAAAAACTTCCGAATTGCACATTCGATCAAAAACCCGACCTAACCACCTCCAAATGGCCTAAAAATTTGTACACATATCCAAAGTCACCTAACGGAGCTACTGCGACTCTCGGAATTCCATTCCGACCCTCGAATCAAAATCTCACCTATCAACCGGATATCGCCAAAATGCTAACTTCGCCAATTCAAGCCTAATTCTACACTTAGCCTCCAAAATCAATTTCGATTGCACTCCTAAGTCACAAATCATCCGCGGAAGCTAACCAAATCACTGGAATTTACATCCAAGCCTTCTAACTATATAGTCAATTTCCGGTTGACTTTTCCAAAACAAACTTCCTTCTAAGAGGCTAAGTGCCTCATTTCCAACTAAAACCAATTCAATTCTATCCGATCAACTCAAATACTGATATTGAAACATAGAGAAACATAATATGGGCGAAACGGCGCAGTAACTCATGTGACGACGGGCCGGGTCGTCACATCCTCCCCAACTAAAACAAACGCTCGTCTTCGAGCAGGTCAAGAAACATACCTGGAGCCTCAAATAGGTGAGGATATCTGCTCCGCATCTCCTGCTCGGTCTCCCAGGTGGCCTCCTCAACTGGCTGACCTCTCCACTGCACCTTCATCGAAGCTATGTCCTTAGATCTCAACTTCCGAACCTGACGACCCAAAATAGCCACTGGCTCCACATCATAGGTCAAGTCCTCATCCAACTGGATCGTGCTGAAGTCTAACACATGAGATGGGTCCCCAACATACTTCTGGAGCAAAGAAACATGGAACATCGGATGAACTCCCGACAAGCTGGGTGGCAAAGCAAGTATATAGGCCACATTCCCAATCCTCCTAAGTATCTCAAAAGGTCCAATGAACCGTGGACTCAGCTTCCCTTTCTTTCCAAACCTCATAACGCCCTTAATAGGCTAAACATTCAACAAGACCTTCTCGCCCACCATATAAGATACATCTCGAACCTTCCGGTTCGCATAACTCTTCTGACGCGACTGAGCTGTGCGAAGTCTCTCCTGGATCACCTTCACCTTCTCTAAGGCATCCTGAACTAACTTTGTCCCCAATAGTCTAGCCTCGCCGGGCTCAAACCAACCAACCGGAGATCTACACCATCTCCTATATAAGGCCTCATACGGTGCCATCTAAATGCTGGACTGATAGCTGTTATTGTAGGCAAACTCCGCAAGTGGCAAGAAATCAGCCCAAGAACCTCTAAAATCAATAACACAGGCACGCAACATGTCCTCCAATATCTGAATGGTACGCTCGGACTGCCCGTCCGTCTATGGATGAAATGTTGTACTCAACTCTACCTGGGTGCCCAACTCTCGCTGAAAAGTCCTCCAGAACTGAGAAGTAAACTGAGTACCTCTATTTGAGACAATGGAAACTAGGACCCCATGCAACCGTACAATCTCCCGAATGAAAATCTCCGCTAACCGCTCCGAAGAATAGGTAGTACACACCGGAATGAAGTGCGCGGACTTGGTCAGCCGATCCACAATCACCCAAATTGAATCAAACTTCTTCGAGGTACGAGGGAGACCATCACAAAATCCTTAGTAATCCTCTCCCATTTCCACTCTGGAATATCCATCGGCTGAAGCACACCACCGGGCCTCTGATGCTCATATTTGACCTGCTGACAGTTGAGACACCGAGCTACATAACTCACAATATCCTTCTTCATCCTTCTCCACCAGTAGTGTTGCCTCAAATCCTGATACATCTTTACGACACCGGGATGAATGGAATACCGCAAGCTATGGGCCTCCTCTAATATCAACTCCTGGAGCCCATCTATATTGGGCACGCAAATCCGGCCCTACATCCGCAACACACCATCATCACCAATAGTTACATCTCTGGCATCATCATGCTGGACCCTGTCCTTCAGGACAAGCAAATGTGGGTCATCATATTGGCGTTCTCTAATGCGGTCATACAAGGAATATCGAGAAACCACACAAGCCAACACCAGACTAGGCTCAGAAATATCTAATCTCACCATCCAATTGGCCAAAGCCTAGACATCGACTGCAAAGGGCCTCTCCCCAACTGGAATGTATGCCAAACTACCCATACTAATCGCCTTTCGGCTCAACGCATCGGCTACTACATTGGCCTTCCCCGAATGATATAAAATGGTAACGTCATAATCCTTGAGCAACTCAAGCCACCTCCACTGCCTCAAATTAGGATCCTTCTGTTTGAACAAATACTAAAGACTGCGATGATCGGTTACACCTCACAAGATACGCCATATAAGTAGTGCCTCCAAATCTTCAAAGCATAGACTATGGCAGCCAACTCTAAATCATGTACAGGGTAGTTCTTCTCATGAGGCTTCAACTGACGAGAAGCATATGCAATAACTCTACCCTCTTACATCAATCCACATCTGATCCCAACTCTCGAAGCATCGCAATACACAGTGTAAGAACCTGAAGCTGATGGCAATACTAACACTGGAGCTTTGGTCAAAGCTTTCTTGAGCTTCTGAAAGCTCTCCTCGCACTCGTCCGACCATACAAATGGTGCACGCTTCTGCATCAACTTTGTCAAGGACGAAGCAATAGATGAAAAACCCTGGACAAACCGGCGATAATACCCTGCCAAACCGCGGAAACTCCGAATCTCCATGGCTGAGGACGGTCTAGGCCAACTCTGCACCGCTTCTATCTTCTTTGGGTCAACCTGAATACCATCACTAGACACCACGTATCCTAGAAAAGCCACAGACCCAAGCCAGAACTCACACTTGGATAACTTTGCATAAAGCTTCTCCTCCCTCAATCTCTATAATACCACTCTCAAATGTTGAGCATGCTCCTCCTAGCTACGTGAGTACACTAAGATATCATCAATAAAAACGATAACAAATGAATTCAGATACGGCCGAAACACGCTGTTCATCAGATGCATGAACGCGGCTGGGGCATTAGTCAGCCCAAAAGACATAACTAGAAACTCATAATGCCCATATCTCGTCCTGAAAGCTGTCTTCATAATATCAGAATCCCTAATCTTCAGCTGGTGATAGACTGAACGGAGATCAATCTTCGAGAATACCCTTGCTCCCTGGAGCTGATCAAGCAAATCATCAATGCGTGGTAGTGGATACTTGTTCTTCACTGTCACCTTGTTCAACTGTCTGTAGTCAATGCACATTCTCATCGTGCCATCCTTCTTCTTCACAAATAAGACCGGTGCACCCCACGGTGACACACTCGGCCGAATGAACCCTTATCTAGGAGTTCCTGAAGCTACTCCTTCAATTCTTTTAACTCATCTGGTTCCATACGATAGGGAGAAATAGAGATAGGCTGAGTGCCCAGCACCAAGTCAATACCGAAATCAATGTCCCTGTTCGGCGGCATGCCCGGCAGGTCTGCTGGAAACACATCGGGGAAATCCCTCACAATAGGAACTGAATCAAGACTAGGAGTCTCAGCTCCGACATATCTCACAAAAGCTAAATACGATAAACAAGCCTTACCAACCATCCGTTGGGCCTTTAAGAAAGAAATCACCCTGCTAGGAACATAGTCGGTCAAACCTCACCACTCAATCCTCGAAACACCTGGAATAGCCAACGTAACTGTCTTAGCATGACATTCCAGAATAGCATGGTACGGATATAGCCAATCCATACCTAGAATCACATCAAAATCTATCATGCCCAACAACAACAAGTCAACTCGTGTCTCCAGACCCCCAATAGTCACTAGACAAGATCGATATACATGATCCACAATAATAGTATCACCCACCGGGGTAGATACGTGCACAGGCAAGGCAAGACAACCATGGTTCATACCCAAATGATGAGAAAAATACGAAGATACATAGGAATAGATAGATCCGGGATAAAACAAATAGAGGCATCCCTGTGGCAGACTAAGATAATACCTGTGATAACAGCATCGAATGCAATGGCGTCCCTCATATCTGGAAGAGCATAGAATCGAGCCTGACCACCGCTAGTTCGGTCTCCACCCTTGGGGCGACCTCTGGCTACTTGGCCTCCACTCCTAGCTGAGTGAGTGGGTGCTGATGACACAGAAGCAGAAGATGAGGGTTGATCCCTCTGCTGAGATTGACCACTACGAAGCCAAGGACACTGTATCCTCATGTGACCAAACTCACCGCACTCGTAGCAACAACCCAGAGCTGAAGAAGGGGACTGAAGGGAACCCCTCGCTGTAGACGAACCCTAGGCTGAAGAGGCAAGAGTAGAGCTCCGAGTTGGAAGGGCGCTAAGTGAACACTGACCCTGCTGATAACCCTGATGACCACGGCCTAAAGAAGACCCACTGGACTCTATACAACCTGACTGAGGAGGTCTGAAGGAACGACCTCTGCTGCGCTGGAATTGGCCCCTAGATGGAGCACCACTGAAGCTACCTGAACCTCGAGGCCTTTTGGCCTCCCTCTACTCACGCTCTCGATGGCGATCTATCTCAATTTGGCGAGCCATGTCAACTACCTCATCAAACGAAGCGGCTACAACCCTCTCTCTAGTCTCGAAATGCGAATCAGATAGTTAAGACCATCCACAAACCTCCTAATCCTTTCCCGATCTGTCGGGATCATCCAAGTAGCATGCCGAGCTAGCTGCATAAATCTCAATCATACTGGGTCACAGTCATGTCTCCCTGAACCAACCACTCAAACTGATGACGCGGCTCCTTTCTGCGAGACTGCGGTACATACTTCTCCAAAAAGAGAGTGGAGAACTGCTGCCAAGTAAGAGGTGCTGCTCCTACAGGCCTACGCCTCTCAAACTCTTCCCACCATGTAAATGCAGGCTTTGAGAACTGGAAAGTAGTAAAAGCCACTCCAGTCGACTCCAAAATCCCTGCAGTACGAAGCATTCGCTGACACTTGTCTAGAAATCCCTGGGCATCCTCGCTCTTAGTGCCACTGAACGTCGGAGGCTAAGGCCTACCGAACCTCTCCAGTTGATGCTGCTCGTCATCTGGCATAGCTAGAACCACAAAGTCTGGAGCTGGTGCGACTGGCGCAACTGGGGCAATTGGTGCAACTGGTGCAATTGGGGCAACTAGTGCAACTGGTGCAACTAGCTCAGCTGGGGCTGCTTCCGATGTCTTCAATCCCTGAACACCCTGCTCGGGTGTGCGAGCAGCGGGGGTTTGCTGACCACCCCCGGTCTGAGAAGTAGCTGCTGCAGTAGTGGCTGAGACTGCCTACGCCAGGCTAGTGTAGACGGATAAGATCTGAGCTAAAGCCTCCTGAAGACCAGGAATCACAATGGGCACTGTCGGTGCCTGAACAGGTGCTGCTGGAGAATCTAGAGCTGGAGGCTGGTCCGGAACCTGGGCAGCTGGTGGATCTGCAGGTGCTGCTCTCACTGGTCTGCCTCGACCATGACCAGGACCACGGCTAGCGGGTGGCAATGGTAGTCATCCATCACGTCCGATAGCACGGGTTCTCGCCATCTGTGAGAGAATAGAATACAGAAGTTTAGGTCTCAGAACAACAAAGACGCACGACAAGAGTTCAAGAATATGAAGTGTTTCCTAAAGGTTTTTCAGCCTCTCGAGGATAAATACAGATGTCTCCGTACGGATCCACGAGACTCTACTAACCAGCTCATGACTCATGAGGCCTAGTAACCTAGGCTCTGATACCAACTTGTCACGACCCCAATCCCAGTCGTGATGGCACCCAACATAATTGCTAGGCAAGCCCGACCAATTAACACTCACAACCCAATCACACATCCCATTACAAATTTATAGCATTAAATTAACCGTTTAACAAGACTATTAATCAATAGTTTAGATAGAAGCAGCATGAAACACTGACATAACAAACATCTCCCAAAGATCTGAGGTCATGAGTCTAGAGCCTCTAAGATAACAAAAAAATAAATCCTCAGTAATGCTGATGTTCTAAAATGCTGAAATAATAAAGGGATGGGGGGAATCGGGTCCTGCGAACGTCAGACAGCTACCTCGACAACTCTTGAGAAGCTCTGAAAACAGTAAATAGCTCAACTATGCTCCAGACACCTGAATCTACACACATGGTGCAGGGAGTAAAGTGAGTACTTCCAACTCAGTGGTAATAGACATATATAATGGCTGACAGTAAGAAATCCCGAAATATAACAATGCAAAGATATAACCAATAATTCTACACATTTAATGGTGTAACAACAATAGGTAATGAGAGGTAAAATAGATAGACATCGATGCATAAATGCAACGCAATGCACATGACCGCTGCGGCGTACAGCTCGATCCATTTGGGTACCCGCGCTCACTGTGAGGGTTCAAACTTCAGAGGGGCTCCTAAAGCCCAAGCGCAATATCATCATAGCATTCACTGCGGCGTGCAGCCCGATCCACACTCAGTCCAGATATATGCATGTAAACCACACAGGCACAGTCAAGTTTATCATTTTCAATTCCAATTATCAGGAATTATAGCTTAAGTGTTTAAAACTTTAGAAATTTACTAATCATTTCGAGACAGTGTTTAACTCAGGACTGATATTATGAAAACATGCTAAGCATCATGGAAACAATGATAATAATCCCTAAGGGATCCAAATAATTAGCACGCAGCCCTAATATACTCATAACAATCCAAGTAGGATGTTTACTAATCAGTCTATAGTCCAAAGCACAGTTTGGACACCACTCGGGGCGGACTAAGCCACAACCCCCAATCATAAATGACCTTGCACTGGTCATGGAGTACGTGTCTCGCCTCAATATAGTGTCACAGTGTGATAAACCAGGGTTTCAAACCCTCAGGTCATCATCTACATCTATTACTCACCTCAAACCGGCCACAAGACTAGTCCGCTATGCCTTTTCCTCTCGAATCCACCGCCTCGTGCGTGGAATCTGGTCAAAACCACAACGAATACATTATAATAGGCTAAAGAAACATAACTCAATCAAAAGAACTCGAAAAACACCATAAATCATGAAGTTGGCAAAACCCGAGCCCCGGGCCCACTCCTCGAAAAATTAAAAATTTACATCACCGGATTCCTCGTCTCACCACAAGTCTATACATATCAAATTTACCAAAATCGGGGTTCAATTGTCCTTTCAAAACCCAAATTTAAACTCTCTTAAGTTTCAATCCCTAACCTCCATTTTTACCCTCTAATTTCTCGAATTTCAATGATTAATCCATGTTTTTACACTATAATAACATAATCTGAATCCAATAATTCATACCTGGTGAAACCCCTTCGAATTCTCTTCAAAATCGCCCAAGAAATCGCCTAAGTCGAAGTCCAAAATATTTCTCTTCTCTTTCAAAATCGTGAACCACTGTTCACTTAACCCAGGTCGATTTCAGCTTCTGCGGTTATTATACCGCACCTGTGGTCACCGCGTTTGCGACCAAATGACCGCTTATGCGGTATCACTTAACTCACCTGGGACCACTTATGCGGTCCAAAACTGCTTCTGCGGAACCCGCTTATGCGAAGCCTTGTCCGCTTCTGCGGAAACCCAAGCCTCCCTAGAGAACCGCTTCTGCGACCCCTTAGCTGCATCTGCGGAACCGTTTATGTGGTCCCTTTTCCACAGATGCGGAAATGACAGAACCAGCAATACAAACCTGAAGCCAAACTCAAAAACTTCTTATTTTAACTCCCGATCTCACCCCGAGGCCCTCGGGACCTCAACCAAAAGCACAGACATGATCTGATACCTTATTCAAACTTTCTCGAGCCTTCAAAACACTATCGTTAACATCAAAATCCTCAATTATCCTCAAATCAAAGCCTAAGTTTCTTAAAAACTTTGGAATTGCACATTCGATCAAAAACCTGACATAACCACCTCCGAATGGCCTGAAAATTTGTACACATATCCAAAATCACCTAACAGAGCTACTGCAACTCTTGGAATTCCATTCCGACCCTCGGATCAAAATCTCACCTATCAACCGGACATCGCCAAAATGCTAACTTTGCCAATTCAAGCCTAATTCTACATCGAGCCTCCAAAATCAATTCCGATCGCACTCCTAAGTCACAAATCATCCCTCGAAGCTAACCAAATCACCGGAATTCACATCCGAGCCTTCTAACTATATAGTCAACTTCTGGTTGACTTTTCCAAAATAAACTTCCTTCTAAGAGGCTAAGTGCCTCATTTCCAACTAAAACCAATTCAATTTTATCTGATCAACTCAAATACTGATATTGAAACATAAAGCAACATAATATGGGGAAAACAGAGCGGTAACTCACGTGACGACGGGTCGAGTCGTCACATATGGCCTCCATCCCTTCTTCTATCAAAAGTACTCGAGCATTATAGGTAACTCTGTATTTAATTTTTGCAAGATATGCTTCACTACTAACTCCATAGATGAGACCATGAATCAAACTCTGCTTTGTATCGTCCCAAAGTGCCCCCAATCTTCCATGCTAAAAAACTTCATGCCTATTGGACTTTGTAATACAATCTACAAGTCCATCACTACAATCATTGTAAATAGAATCAAGCCAATGCTTCCTGACATAATTGGTCCTAGCCAGGCCAGTTTTCTTTCAAATAGGAGAGCCTGTGTCAATGCTTTTATTGTGCAAGATTACATTACTCACTTTAGGAAAATGAAAGGGAAACAGGCTCACATGATCCTTAAAATAGATCTGGAGAAAGCCTTTGACATGTTGGAATGGTCTTTCATCAAGGACACCCTCCATGCCTTCAACTTTTCACTTGGACTGACCAAGCTAATCATGCCTTGCATTAGTTCTTCTAACATCTCGGTTTTGGTTATAACTGAAGCTTTCAATCCCTCTAGAGGCATCAGATAGGGGGATCTCATATCCCCTTACCTTTTTATCCTATGTATGAAGAGACTCTCCAGGTCAATTGACCAGGCAGTGCTAGATAACAAATGGCATCCTATTAGTATTAGTAGGTCTGGCCCAAAAATCTCCCATCTTTTCTTTGTTGATGACCTTACACTTTTTCCAAGGAAAATGACACGAGTTGTACCACGATATTTTCTATCATGCAGTCCTTCAATGAGAATTCTGGACAAAAAATCAACCTCACTAAGTCTAGAGTACTCTTCTCCCCTAATACTACCCAAGATACCATGGAATGTCTCACTAATGCTCTATCAATCAAAGCTACCACCTCATTTGGTAAATACCTTGATTTTCCTATGTTTTATAAGAGAGCCACTAGCACAGACTTTCAGTTCATAATAGACAATATGCTATCCAAGTTGGTTGGATGGAAAACAAATTGTCTAAACATGACTGGTAGGACCATTCTGGCTAAGTCTTCCCTTAATAGTATCCCTAACCATGTCATGCAATATAATTTGCCCAGAACTATCACTAAGCAAGCTGATAGAATTCAAAGAAATTTTATTTGGGGCACCACCCAAAATAGGAAAAAAATGCACCTATTAAATTGGGACAGAGTTACTAAGAAGAAGGCAAATGGAGGGCTAGGGCTCCAAAAAGCAGAACTAAAAAAAAAGCAGCCCATGCAAATTTGGCCTGGAGGATTTACCACAACACCTCAAGCTTATGGGCTAGAGTTTCTTTCTCTAAGCACTGTAATTGGAACCATACTTAGAACACCTAGAACTCCTAAATCTTCTACATGGCAATTCATCCTTAAGGCCTGGGATATATTCAGAAAGGCTTGCACATGGGTGGTCCACAAGGAAAACAGGGTTAGCTTCCTGAATGATGCTTGGATCCCTAATCAGCTAGCCATTAGGGATATGGTAGAAGGCCCATTTACTCAAAATGACATAACTGTCAAAGTAGACATTGTCTACAACTCAGGGAACTGGGATCTCTCCCCCATCTCTACGAATCTGCCTCCAAGCATCTCTAACATGATCAACTTTGTCTCTACTCCTCCCAACCCTACCAAGGAAGATAAGCTAATCTAGGAATTGACTCCTAGTGGGTCCTTCACCGACAGCTCTACCTACACTTTCCTTAGAAAAAGCAAGAACAATGTTGAAATTGAGGTGGAAGGAAACTTTAATTGGATCTAGAAATTACAAGCTCCTAACAAAGTCAAGGCCCTCTTACTCAAAATGACATGACTGTCAAAGTAGACAGTGTCTACAACTCAGGGAACTGGGATCTCTCCCCCATCTCTATGGATCTACCTCCAAGCATGTCATGACCCAAATTTTTCTTCCTCGAAAGTCGTGATGGCGCCTGCTCATGAAATGTAAGCAAGCCGAGTATTATAGATTCATTACCCTTTATCAATTCAATTCAACTGGCAATCAACAGCGGAATAACAATAATAACAAAAGAAATGAGGAAGACAAAATCTAATAGTTTAATCAAAGACTAACACGAAAATCCAAAATACAACTCTACTCAGAATTTGGTGTCACAATGTCACGGACTATCTACAAATACTACAAACAGTGATCTGAATGGAAAATACAAATTTTTCTCTGAAATACATAAAAACGGAATAGAAAGATAGGAGGGGACGCCAAGGCCTACGGACGTCAATAGAACTACCTCGGGTCTCCGCCGTTGGACTAAAGGTAGCAACCTTATTGTGGTCCAAAAGCTCCAGCACCGGGATCTACACACAGTGTAGAGTGTAGTATCAGCACAACCGACCACATGTGCTGGTAAGTGTCGAGCCTAACCTCGGAGAAATAGTGACGAGGCTAGGACAAGAATACCAAATAAACTTGTGTAGTTATATCATATACAGCAAATAATAACAATAACAACTAGCAGTTAAAGATGGGAAGGGGAATGTGCTGCGGAAAATATCATGTACAAATTGAATTTCAGTAAAGAAGCATAAGGAACACCATAAATCAATAATGAGCAAGAATGAGGAAAGACAGTAACAAGTGCACGGCATCACACTTCGTGTTTTTACTCTCATTCTCACCATAAGAATCAATATATTCGGCACGCCATCACCTTTCGTTCTTTTACCTCACATAATCATCGCACGACATTATCATTTGTGCATTATTACTCATATCATGGCACAGCATCACTCTTTATGATTTTAAATTTAAAATATCGGCATAACATTAACCATCGTACATTAACTCTCACTCACAAATATTACGCACGGCATCACCCTTCATGCTTTTACACTCATCCTTACCCAAGCAACAATCACAAGAAATTCGGGCAAAGGAATCAATAGAAATCACAATAGAATCCTGGCAAGGGAACAATGGTATAACAATAATATCCCGGCAAGGAAAATAATATCATAAGCAATAACATCTCGGCAAGGGAAACAATATCATAAGCAATAACATTCCGGCAAGGAAAAAAATATCATAAACCTTCCCTTATTTCAACAATCACTTCTCAACATGAATCTCAACTTAAGTCAACGCTCTACAATGTTCAATTACCAAGAATACTTCTATAAGTCTTGTTCAACATTAATAATCATCATATTAAGCATGGATAATACATAACGGAGTCACAACAATTATAATACTGTCACGCCCCAAATCGAGGGACATGACTGGCGCCCGACCGGGTAGCCCCAGTCAAGCGGACCTGGGTGCCTTTCCTAACCCACGTGTTACCCCTGTATTTTTCATCACTTATTAACCAAAGGATTAAGCAGTTTATAATTGAAATCACACTTTTTCAAACATTC
>MU695986.1:15160-36904 GCA_026770625.1 Nicotiana glauca | reverse complement strand
TCATATTGTGTTGCGGCGCGCAACCCGATCCCACCGTACAGTTTCAAATCACAACAATCACAACAACAACCAAGAACATTTCACAAAGATCACATCAACGACAATAAGCAATTCACAAAGATCACAACAACATTTCACTTAGGAGTCATAACAATGATTCACAAGTGTTCCCATAACCATCAATACTATTTTTGTTAAATTCCACAATTCACAAGTGTTTCACGTTACCACAATACTTTTCAAGTCACAGCCACAACAATGTTACAAGTGTTTCCATAGCCAACAATATCAATCCCATTATGTTCAACAATTCAAAATCAGTTCAAGTCATTTTATTAATTTCCCACAAGAAGCCAATGTGTTATTACCACCGTTGTTCTAATTTCATCATTCACGATTTCCCTTTTTTATCAATCATTTCCCAACTCTTGCCACATAACATTTAACCAAACCAATCAACACCTAACAAACCAATCACAAGAGTTTCACAAACAATTCACATATCTATCATATACCTTTTATTCATACACCAAAACAGGGTGATTTTACAAAGATCAAAGTTAGCCATACATACCTGGAGTCGAGTTTCCCTTTTTCTTTTATCTTCTACTTCCAATTTACCCAACAATCTAGCAGCGTCAATCTAGGTCACAAGTTACACATATATCTTAGAATTGAAATTCACAATTTCTATCCGAGCTTATTTGGGTTATCGAGCTCCTCCCCTTACTTCTACCCATTTCCATTTTACTAATCTTTAGGTATAAAGAACATGCATGAGTGTTTTGACTTCCATTTTCAAGAATTAATGCATAAAAATCTCTCCTTCTATTAGAATCTAAAAATCAAGGGAAAAAGGGTTAGGGATTTTTACCTGTAGAAATGGAGATGAAGACACTAGCTTTAGAATTTTCCGGACCAAGCAATTCGAGAAATGATTTTTGAAGAAGATGAACTTTTCCCTCAAGAATCTCTCCTCCCTCTCTCTTATTTTGTTCAGAGAATGTGTAAAAATGAGGGGCTAGGGCGTTTTATCAAATAGGGGTCGGGTTTTAAAATTAGAAAATAGAAGCCCGGGTGAGATTTTCGGTCCATTCTGCGATCGCAGAACCGAAATGCGGTCCGCATATTGGACCGCAGAACTGACCCTAATCACTAAACATCTCTGTTTGGGAATGCGGTGGAAATGAGGTCCGCATTTCGATTCTGCGATCGTAGAATGGACCGCATTTTCAACATCAACTTCGACCAATTCTCTGGTTCACTATGCGGCAGGAATGCGGTCCGCATTTCGATTCTGCGATCGCAAAATGGGCCGCATTTTTGACATCATCTTAGACCAATTTTCTGCTTCACTCTGCGGTAGGAATGCGGTCCGCACAGCTGATCTACGACCGCATCCTTGACCATAGAAATGATAATTTTCTGGAAAAATTTATTCTTTTGATTTTTAAAGCTTAGATCACCACCGAGGGTCCGAACTGCGGCGAGCAAGCTTGCCGCGAAGAATTCTACACATTCCTAAAACAATATTCGGACCTTGACACTATGAGCTACTAGGTTTTAAGCACAAAATTTTTACGGGGCCTTATAAATACAAGACTCACGGGCATGCTTGAATCCAATGTATAGATACTCGTCACCATACCTATACGTCATACTCAATAATTAACACATAGAAAATAAGACCACGACTCTTATACCCTCAAGTCAAGGTTAGACGAAACATTTACCTTAATGTCATGACACAATCAAGCCTCAACTACCGCTTTACCTTTTGATTCTACCACCAACCCGCTTGTATCTAGCCACAATTTACTTAATAACGTTAATAATTGCTAAACAAACCAATTCCAATGCATGAAAAATTGATTTCCCCAAAAAATCAAAAATCAACCCCGGGCCTACTTGGTTCAAACCCGAAATTCGGACCGAAACCTGATTACCCATTTTCGATATTTCTAAGTTCTACCCAAAATTCTCAATTTCACCATAAAAACCCTAGATTCTAGGATGAAATCTTTTAAAAAGAGGTTAAGATGTGAAAGAAATTAGTTTAAAAATCACTTACTTGTGTTTTGGAGAAGAAAGAGTGTTTTAAAAATCGTCTCTTATGTTTAGGGTTTTGAAAATTGGAAAATGGCTTAAAAGTCCCGCTTATATATACATCTCTCAAACCCTCACCGCTGACCGCAGAAAAGCACCACAGCCGCGGAGCTCTATCGCAGACCGCAAAATATCGAGCGCAGCCACTAAGATATGGTCTTGCTTACCATCGACCGCGAAAACTCCACCGCAGTCGCGAAGATTCATCGCGGACCGTGAAGCTCATTTCAAAGACCTGCAACTTCTCTGAACCTGCAACAGTTATTTTCTAAGTATCAATTCAATCCGTGGCCTATCTAAAACTCACCCGAGCCCTCGGGGCTCCAAACCAAACATGCACGCAACTCCAAAAATATCATACGCATTAGCTCATGTGATCAAATCCTCAAAATAACATCAACTACTATGAATTAAACCTCAAATTCATGAAATCACTCAAGAACATTAAAACTTCTATCTTCTCAACTATACACCCGATTTATACCAAATCAATTGCGATCTTTACCAAATTTCACATATTCAACCAATTCATTATATAAGGCCTGTACCGGGCTCAGGAACCAAAATAAGGGCCTGATACCATCAATTTCAAACATCTTTACATTTCCAAAAACTCTAATAATTTTAGTTAAACAATTTCTTTGAAAAATTAATTTCTCGGGCTTGGGACCTCGGAATTCGATTCCGGGCATGCGCCCCAGTCCCATTTTTTACTTTGGACCCTACGAGACTGTCGGATCACGGGCCCAGGTCCATTTACCAAGAATGTTGATCAAAGTAAAATTTAATTAATTTTAAAAGCCAATTTCCTTATTTTACTTAGATTTCACAAAAGAGCTTTCCGGAAATGCACCCGAACTACATACACAAATCGAGATGAGGTAAAATGAGGTTTTTAAGGCCTTGAAATACATAATTTACTTTCAAAACGAGTGATGACCTTTTGGGTAATCACATTCTCCACCTCTAAAATAATCGTTCGTCCTCGAACGAACATAAGAAAAGTACCTGAGTCGGAGAAAAGATGGGGATATCAGCTCCACATATCGGACTCGGACTCCCAGGTCACTACCTCAACAGGCTGACCCCTCCATTGAACACAAACCGAAGGAAAACACTTCGATCTCAACTGACGAACCTGCCGGCCTAAAATAGCTATCGACTCCTCCTCATAGGACAAGTCCTTGTCCAACTGGACAATGCTGAAGTCTAACACATGTGATGGATTTCCATGACACTTTCGAAGCATGGACATATGAAACATTGGGTGCACGGTTGATAAACTCGGGGCAACGCAAGTTTGTAAGCGACCTCTCCCACTCGATCAAGAATCTCAAAAGGGCAAATAAATCTAGGGCTTAGCTTGCCATTATTTCCAAATCTCATCACGCCCTTTATAGGCAACACCCAAAGCAATTCCCACTCGCCGACCATGAATGCCATATCATGAACCGTACGTCAGTATAAATCTTTTGCCTGGACTGAGCTGTACGAAACCTATCCTAATGATCTTAGCCTTGTACAAGACATCTTGAACTAGATCCGTAACCAACAACTGAGCCTCTCCCGGCTCAAACCACCCAACTGGTTACCGACACCGCCTACCATATAAAGCCTCATAAGGAGCCATCTGGATGCTCGACTGGTAACTGTTATTGTAGAATAACTCTGCTAAAGGCAAGAACTGATCCCATAATTCTCCAAAGTCAATAACACAAGCTTGGAGCATATCCTCCAAAATCTGAATGGTGCGCTCGGACTGTCCATCCATCTGATGATGAAATGATGTGCTCAACTCAAACCGTGTGCCCAACTCATGCTGAACTGCCCTCTAAAATATGAGGTAAACTATGTACCTCGATTCGAAATGATAGACGCGAGAACACCATGAAGATGAACAATCTCCCGAATATAGATCTCAGCTATCCTCTCAGAAGAACAGAAAACTGCCACAGGAATGAAATGTGCTGACTTGGTCAGCCTATCAACAATAACCCACACTGCATCGAATTTCCTCCGAGTCCATGGGAGCCCAACAACAAAGTCCATAGTAATACGCTCTCACTTCCACTCAAGAATCTCAATCTTCTAGAACAAACCACCAGGTCTCTAATGCTCGTACTTTAACTACTGACAATTCAAACACCGAGCCACACATGCAATAATATTCTTCTTCATCCTCCTCTACCAATAATGTTGCCGCAAGTCCTGATATATCTTAGCGATGCCTGGATGAATAGAGTACTGGGAACTATCAGCCTCCTCTAAAATCAACTCACGAAGTCCATCCACATTAGGCACACAAATACGACCCTGCATCCTCAAAACTCCATCATCTCCAACCGTAACCTGCATGGATCCTCTATGTCGCACTGTGTCTCTAAGGACAAGCAAATGAGGATCATCATACTGCTAATCTCGAATAAACTCAAATAATGAAGAATGAGCGATTGTGCAAGCTAACACATAACTGGGCTCAGAAACATCCAACCTCACGAACTGATTGGCTAAAGCCTAAACATCCAAAGCAAGCGATCTTTCACTGACTGGAATATACGCAAGACTACCCATGCTAACTGACTTCCTATTCAATGCATCAGCCACTACATTGGCTTTCCTCATATGGTATAAGATATTAATATCATAGTCTTTCAATAGTTCCAACCACTTTCTGTGCCTCAAATTTAGCTCTTTTTTCTTGAACAAATAATGTCGACTCTTATGATCCGTGAACACCTCACATGACACGCCATATAAATAGTGCCTCCAAATCTTCAGCACGTGAACAATGGCCGCTAACTCCAGATCATGAACTAGATAATTCTTCTCATGAATCTTTAACTGTCACGAAGCAAATGCAATGACCTTGCCATACTACATCAACACCGCACAAAGTCCAATACGAGATGCGTCACAATACACCAATATGGCCCTAAACCTATGGGCAAAACCAACACCGACATCGTAGTCAAAGTTATCTTGAGCTTTTGAAAGCTTGTCTCACACTCGTCCGACCACCTGAACTGGGAACCATTCTGGGTCAACCTGGTTATTGGGGCTGCAATAGATGAAAATCCCTCCACAAACCGAAGGTAATATCCCGCCAAACCCAAAAAACTCCGGATCTCTGTAGCTGATACGAGTCTAGGCCAGTCCTTGACTGCCTCTATCTTCTTCAGATCTACCCGAATACCCTCTGCTGATACAATGTGACCCAATAATGCAATTGAACTCAACCAGATCACATTTTGAAAACTTGACATACAATTGACTATCTCTCAAAATCTGAAGAACAGCTCTCCGATGTTGCTCATGCTCCTCCCGGCTGCGGGAATAGATCAAAATATCATCAATGAAGACTATCATGAATGAATCCAAGTAAGGCATGAACACTCGGTTCACCAAATTCATGAAAGCTGCCGGAGCATTTGTCAATGCGAATGACATCACCAAGAACTCATAATGCATATACCGAGTGCGGAAAGCTGTCTTAGGGACATCGGATGCCCTAATGCTCAACTGATGGTAGCTAGATCTCAAGTCAATCTTCAAAAATACTTTAGCACCCTGAAACTGATCAAACAAATCATCAATCCTCGACAATGGGTATTTATTCTAGATTGTGACCTTGTTCAACTATCGATAATCTATACACATCCTCATCAATCCATCTTTCTTCTTAACAAACAACACTGTCGCACCCCAAGGCGAGACACTAGGTCTAATAAAACCTTTATTAAGCAATCTTGCAACTGCTCCTTCAATTCTTTCAACTCAGGCGGGGCCATACGATATGGCGGAATAGAAATGGCTAAGTGCCTAGAGCCAAATCAATGTAGAAGTCAATATCTCTATCAGGTGGCATACCCGGCAGGACTGAAGGAAATACCTCATGAAACTCACAAACGATAGGCACATAATCCATAGAAGGAATCTCGGCACTAGAATTATGAACATACGCCAAATAGGCCAAACATCCCTTATCAACCATACGTCGAGCCTTCATATATGAGATAACCCTGCGGGTAGAACGACCATGAGTCCCTCTCTACTCCAAACGAGGTAGACTCGACAAGGCTAAGGTCACAATATTGGCATGACAGTCCAAAATAGCGTGGTAAGGTGATAACCAGTCCATCCCCAATATGACATCAAAATTAACCATATCCAAAAGTAACAGATCTACTCGGGTCTCAAGACCCCCAATCACAACTATACATGAACGATGGACACAATCTACCATAATAGAATTACCCACCGGTGTAGACACATATATAGGAGCACTCAAGGAATCAATAGGCATGACCAAATATGGTGCAAAATAAGATGACACATAGGAGTATATAGATCCTAGATCAAATAGAACTGAAGCATCTCTACTACAAACCAGAACAGTACCTGTGATAACTGTATCGGAGGCCTCAGTTTCAAGCCTAGCTGGAAGAGCATAACATCAGGACTAGGCCCCACCACTCTGAACTACATCTCTGGGACGGCCTCCTACCGGCTGGCCTCTACCTCTAGTGGCTGACCTCCACCTCTAATAACTCTACCTCCACCTCTAGCACCTCTACCTCCACCTCTAGATGGCTGAGTGGGTGGTGGAACACTCAGTACCTGAACCATGGAATGGGAACCCTGATGTTGAGAGCGGCTCGATGCTCGAGGGCAAAATCTAGCAATATAGCTTGTATCGCCAAGAGTATAACAAGCCATCGGCTGCTAAGAGTGATGACCCTAAAAACTTTGGAGCAGAGGTGCACTGATAGGAGCTAGCAATGCACTGTAGGTCAGCTGATCAGAATACTGCATATGAGAACCACGGCCACTTGGCGCACCGTGAAAAGCTTGAAGTGCTGAATGAAACTCCCTGGAAGGATGGTCCCTATCAAAAGAATATCTGCCTCTAGATGAGGGACCTCTAAACTTTCCCGAATGATGAGGCCTCTTGTCAGACCCCTGACCACTCCTCTATGATAAAACCATCTCAACTCTCTTAGCCACATTGGCCGCATCCTGAAAGAAATCTCGCTCCCTATCTCCTTAGCCATGTGCAACCGAATAAGCTGAACGAGTACCTCAATGAACCTCCTCACTTTCTATCTCTCTCAATGGGAAGTACAAGAAGATCATGACATGCCAAGTCAATAAATTTGGTCTCGTACTGAGTGACAATCATAGAACCATGTTGGAGACGCTCAAACTGCCTCCGATAGTTCTCCCTCTGAGTGATATGAAGAAACTTTTCCAAAAATAACTGAGAGAACTGATCCCAAGTAAAATTTGGTGACCCAGATGGTCTATCTAAGCAATAATCTCTCCACCAAGTCTTGGCGGATCCAGACAGATGAAAAGCAGCAAAGTCGACCCCATAAGTCTCCACTATCCCCATGTTCCGTAGAACCTCATGACAGCTGTCCAAATAATCCTGGGGATCCTCAGAAGATGTACCACCAAACATAGTAGTAAAGAGCTTGGTGAACCTGTCCAACCTCCAAAAGGCATCAGCAGACATAGGTGGCCCCTCACGGTCTGTGCTATAACACCCGGCTGAACTACCCCAACTGGCTGAACTGCTGGAGTCTGAAACTGGGGAGCCATCTGCTCCGGAGTGCGAGTAGCAGAAGTCTAGTATCCTCCTCCAGCATGAGAGACGACTGGTGCTATAGGAGGTAAACTTGCTTGGGCGACACTCTCCATAAGGCCCACTAGATGGACCAGAGCATCCTGAAGTATCGGGGTGGCGATGAACCCCTCTAGGACCTGAGCTGGTCTTGCTAGAACTGTCTGGGTTGGAACCTCATCATCAAACTCGACCTGAGGCTCCGCCGCTGGTGCTGCGGCTCGAGCTCTGGGCTGAGCTCTGCCTTTGCCTCGGGCCCTAGCACAGCCTCATCCTCAGTCCCTTGCAGGAGCTGCTACTGGGGGCTCAGGCTACTGGTCAGCTGATGAAGCGGTATGTGTTCTCACCATTTGTGAAATAACAGAGTGGGAGTTCAATTAGCATTGAGAAATCAAGTCGCACGACAGAAAGGAATAGATGTGAAGTTTTTCCTAACTCTGTAGCCTCTAGGGATAAATACAGACGTGTCTATACCAATCCCTCAGACTCTACTAAGCTTGTCCATGAATTGTGAGACCTAAGCAACCTAGATCTCTGATATCAAATTGTAACGACCTAAATTTTCTATCCTCGTGAGTCGTGATAGCGCCTACTCTTAAAAGTTAGGCAAGCCGAGTATTACAGATTCATTACCCTTTAGCAATTCAATTTAACTGGCAATCAACACCAGAATAACAATAATAACAAAAGAAATGTAGAAGACAAAATCTAATAGTTTAACCAAATACTAACACAAAAATCCAAAATACAACTCTACCTAGAATTTAGTGTCATAATGTCACGGAGTATCTACGATACTATAAACAGTGGTCTGAATGGAAAATTCAAATTTATCTCTGAAATACATAAAAATAGAATGGAAAGATAGAAGGGGATGTCAAGGCCTGCGGACGTCTGCAGGACTATTGGGTTAGTAAAATGGGCAGCCACAAAAGAATGGGCTTGGCCCACTCTTTTCATTTAATAATTTCTCTTTATATATATATGTGTGTGTGTGTGTGTGTGTGTGTTAAAGTTTAAGCAATTAACCACTAGCCACTTATTTAACGCACTATCTTATACAGTATAATATATTCTGTTCTACTAGCTTAGGTCCTATAACTATATAAAAGAAATAATTCTCCAACCCCACAATTAGTAAGTATATTGAAAAAAATATTGGGTTATTACATTCTCCTCTACTTAAAGAACATTCGTCCTCGAATGAGTTAGAAAGCGTACTTGACATCTTAAACAACTGCATGTACTTACTCTGCATGCCTGCCTCAGGCTCCTGTGTAGTGCCCTCTATTGGATGTTTTGTAAAACACTCTTACTTAACTAACCTTCTTCGACCTCAACTATCGTACTTGTCTGTCAATAATAATAGTTATGGGACCTCCTTCCTATGTCAATTTTTTTCACTTAGTTCCAGATCTTTGGTTGAATAATATGACTCTCATCATGAATGCATAAAACACAAGGTGTATAGCTCAATGTCTCGAAGGCAAAACAAGTTTATATGCCACTAACCGAATCTAATCAAAAATCTCGTAACTCCTTTCTAGAGAAAGTCTAGAAGACTTTACACCTTTCATGAACTCCAAATCACGATCTTCTTTGTCTACATAGAAGTTTTTTTTTTCTTTCTTTCTACTCTATAATGTTCAAAACAACCCCAATAACTAATGCAACATCACAAGTCTTGCTAAATCAAATAGGAACCAACCATTATGACTTATCGTATTCAACCCACTAGATAGAGAAAGACACGATCTACATATCGAGTTAGTAAACTACTATCATGCACAGACTCGACCACCAAAAGTAATTGATCATGAGTAACTCAATAGGTATTACCTATCTATCTGGCTAGTGTGGACTGAAACCCATATTTTCTCACGCCTCCATTATGTTGGAACACATATAAGTGCCACGACTATAATTCAATAGGGGAACACATCTACCGTTCTTACATACATCAGCTTTGGAACATATCCAAATACTCCTATATAAATCACTCATGTATGGCAGCGTTGGAACACATCTGTACGCCCCTATATAATACTTTTACATAAACCAGCTAAAATACATCCACACACCTCTACATAAATATTTTGTGGCCTATTAATCTTGTGAGACATGAGGATACAGTTATCTCATACAATTGCAATATCTCCCGAGTATATCACGGCATAGGCTAGTATGATTAATACACAATCAACTGATTGAATAATTCTATCACGTTGACTCAAACTGGGATCACTACTTCCTTAGCACGCACGAAACCAACCATGACGTCCAAAGTTATCTATCTTAACTTCCTATTAAGTACAACCAGGTTTGCGAAAATTCTTTCGAGTCTTTAACACTCGCATTTAGCATATCAACAGTTTAAATAGCGAAGAATTGTTTTTTTGTATCATCCTTTTAGTAGGCATCATAAGGCTCAAAATATCATGCTATAAAAATTATATTTATACTTATGACCTCTAGTATTTAATCGATATGATTTTGATGTTCGTAGGACTTTTACTCAACCACTGAATATGCTTTTATCAACTACAAAAATACTCTCTTATGTCATTCATAAATATAATAACTTGAAGGGAAGGAACAATTTGAATACTCGATTCATCTAGTAGACGACTAGTAATAGTTCTTTCGATTATCCAAAAGACATCACCAAAAGTTCACATTAAATATAATTGATCTTGGAGCATATTTTTAAAATATTTAAATCTTGTATCTTCCATCCCGTGATGTATTAGTCACAAGTTTGTCTTAAAATATAAAGTACCAAACTATAATTGAATATGCGGATTATCTAAGTGTAACAAAATATAATTTTTCAAGGCGCTCTAAGTCATTAGTCTATTATTGATCAGCAAATTCATATATCTTTTATTCTTCTTAACGAATATAACTTAAGCACATCAAAGTGAAATACTTGGTCAACTGATTTCTTAATCATGGAGTCTTGTAACTTGCTCTTTTAATTCCTTTGACTCCACAGAGCCATTGTTTAATAGCAATAAAAAAAATTAAGTTCTGGTTGTATATCAATACCTAAGATTATCTCCCTATCAGATAGTATATATAGTAGGTTCTTTGAAAATATATTTGGAAACTAATTGAATGCTAAGACTACCTCAATAGTCGACTTTATTGCCCCGGATTATAGTAAAATACAACACATAACCTTCATTTATCTTTAAAAGAACTTTTACTGATGAGGTAGTTTTGCCCATAGGCATATCAAGAATCCTTTATAGTCAATACTAGCCTCAAACAATATAGAAAATTCGACAGACAATTCATGGCAAGTAAACGTAGGAAAATACGAAGTCCTCCAATCTATGCCCAAGATAACCTCAAGTCATCCATGCTAAGATATAATAAGTTTGTAGGTGTATCATAAGTCTGAATTATGTCCACATATGTTTGATAATAGTAGAATTCCCCGCTTGGTTGAAACCACAAATAATATATCTAAGTACTCAACTCCTTTCTTTATCATCATGACTCTGTCATTCCATAGTGTGTTGCTCAACTTCCTAAAATATACTCTTTACCAAACATAACTTATATTAACAAAATTGCATGATTTTTTTTATTTTTAAAAGAGGTCAAAGTTCTATCTTCAGTTTCTCTCTCTTTGGTAGTCAAAGTTCTCCCTCCATTTAAAATGGAATATCAGTTTTAATATTATCTTTTAGTCATTGGCATGTGTAATCAAACGACAACCTCTTATTTGGAGGTTGGATAATTTACTTTTTTTTTTCATCTCTGATTGAATGTTCATCTTCCTTTCCTGCGTCTTGAAAGCAATGACACAAACAGGAATTCTATCATATATTATGTGCCACCAGAAGTCACATTCCTCCTCCTTTATAGATACATGTAACCCTTTCTTCTTCTTTTTTTACTTCAGTTATTCCTTGTTGTATCCTAAGCCGAGGGTGTTCCGGAAACAATCTATCTGTCTTCTTAAAGGTAGGGGTAAGGTATGCGTACACCCTCCCTAAATCCCACTTGTAGGATTACACTAGGTTTGTTGTTGTGTTGTTGCCTATTCAACTTCATTTAATGTCCATCTATTTTCTTCAGCTGTGCGGCAGTCTCACAGTTCCACATTTTACCCTTACTTTAATAGCTAATAGTGTTACTATGTGCTAAGTTTCATACTCAACCTCTTACTATATTGGTGCATAGCCATACATTTAAGTCTTATTTCCCTCATAAGCTAACATTCACAGATGAACTCTCACTATTAATAGGTTTCGCGTCACGTGGTGCCAGTACCATAATTATACTTAATGCACTTGAATTATTCATTCTTACGTCAAAGTCACAAATTTAACATCACTAATAATAACTAATCACTTCAAGACGCATTAAACTGAGAACTATATAAGCTCTTTTCTCAAAATTCCTTCACCACAAAACCCAGTATCCTAGACATGGCTAAACTGTTATACTTCTTACTTTCTCGCGTATTTCTTTCCCTCTCCCGATCACACTAATAATATAGAGTAATTGTATCCGCAATCCATGATATTAAATTTGAATTAATTGCTCCTAGGAAAGACTCATATCCTTAGTCCACTTTGCCTTGTAAATTCTCAACGTTCAAAATTTTGACTAACTCCCGAACTTCTAAAAGAAAAAAAATGATTCGACTGGGGTTTCGTTGAAACAAAACATTATCCCAAAATTTATAACTTGTCAAACTCAACTACAATCAACGCACACAGCATCCTACGTACTCAATGCCACTCATAGCTTCACATATATAATTCAAACTTCCAAGTCAATTGTGTCATCTAACAAAGAAGGATACTTGTGTCCTAGCCAACATCAAAAGGGACGTCTCAAAGTTTCACTTGATTCAGCTTGACGCACGAATAAAGAATGAAAGAAGGAAAAACATCCTAGATGTTTAGTAGCCTCAAGGTCATAAGTATGGACGTCTACATACCCATGAACAAGACTCTACCGAACACTGCTCCATGACCCAGAACTTAAAGCCTACGCTCTGATACCAACTTTGTCACGTCCCAAAATACCCCCTTAGACGTGATTGGCACCTAGATAATACTACATTCTAGGCGAACCAACTTATACCATATACTCAAAATTTATTCAAAACTCAACCGAAATAAATGTAAGTTCCAATATTTTGATAATTAAATGCGGATGATTAACTCCAAATTGTTCCATAAATAATTATGAATAAGAACAACTAAATTGAAAGAACAATACTCCAGCCCAAATCTCACACTAGACCATGGAGCATCTAAGAGAATTACAAATACACCATATGAGTAAATGATAAAGTCACTTTTGGTGGCCTCCACGAACAATGTGATGGCTCACCTTAATAACTGAATCAACTCTAGCAAACTCGTCAGCTACTAGCTCCGTCTTTACCAATAGTATCTGCATAGAGATGCAGGTAAGGAATGAGTTATACGTAAATATAACCTAGTAAGATTCTTGACCCGCCACTTTAAGTACCTCTGGAAAAAGTATTAGAAAATACAAACACACTACAACACGAATAATATAATAAATATGGTAAATATACAATAACTCATTATATGCGTATCAACATATTTATAAGAAATAACCAACAAGGATACCCACTAAGGTCCTATCATAATTGTAGTAAAAGAAATTTACCAACACACCAGGATTCCACAACGGCACCACAATGCCTCAAATATGTAACAGAGCATACACAATGCTCGGGTGATGTACAAAGGCATACACAATGCCCCAACATCATGGCGCACAGCCGTATCAAACTCAATATCATGGCACACAGCCATATCAAACTCAACATCATGGCGCACAACCATATCAAACTCAACATCATGGCGCACAGCCGTATCAAACTCAACATCATGGCGCACAGCTATATTAAACTCAATATCATGGCGCACAGCCGTATCAAACTCAACATCATGGCGCACAGCCATATCAAACTCAATATCATGGCGCACAGTCGTATCAAATTATAAAACTCAACCTCATGGCGCACAGCCGTATCACACTATAAAACAACTTATAATATAATATTTCTTTTTCTTCATCAAATAATATATTTGCGGCTAGTCTAAGACCACCGACTCTGCCAAGCGCACGCTTGCCCAACACATGGACCAGGCAGAGAGAACACACTTTTAAAATGGGTTTTAGAAAAGAAAGTATCAAAGCTTAAAGTCTCACTTACCTCGCTAACGGGAAGTTCCGCAACCATGCAACATCTAGAACACCAACTTATCGGCCTCCAATTGTCTCAATCTATCCACAATATTGAATAGCACGTCCTAATTAGTCTAGGTGAATAATCTCCGAAATCTCAGGACAAATTAAATACATCCGGTCCGATTAAATAAATAATTTGTATACACACAAAGGCCAATAGTGTAATTTGAAAAGTGCCAAAACCGTTGTTTCAGATGAACTTATACCATATAATTAATCTACTTTATTATTGCTTCAATCAATACTTGCAATCATTACATTATAACTGATTCTTATATTTCATGTACAACGACAGTGTAAATAACACAATAACTGAGGCCTTGATTTCGAACCTTCCGTTTTATACTAATTTTCTTTTTTTAAGAGTATCGATTTTTACTTCATCTATTCATCAATGAATCGTTATTATTGTCCCTCACGTTAATGAAAGAACAGAAATTCAATCTATATACACTAAAATTGCATTCCAGTAACTTTCAATACCACTAATCATTAATTTATTACCATGACAACATTGTTATGGCATTACTATCGTTATTGTAAGAATATAAATAACTCTTAAACCTAATTTTATTTTTTTTACCTCATCAATCTAGTATACACTATTTTAGAGGTAAGATATATTACCTGTATTCTTGAATTTTTTCACAAAATTCCACACAAAGTTAGGCCTGGATTTTTCCCACAGATATGTTGTCACTGCCGTCTCTACAATATTCCCTCAGGGATTGTGTTTTCTTAGAGAACTACTTTAAAATACCCACTTTATCAATCCTTGGGTTAGTAAAACGGGCAGCCACAAAAAAATGGCCTTGCCCCACTCTTTTCATTTAATAATTTCTCTTTATATATATATATATATGTGTGTGTGTGTGTGTGTGTGTTAAAGTTTAATCAATTAATTATTAGCCACTTATTTAATGCACTATCTTATACAGTATAATATGTTCTCTTCTACTAGCTTAGGTCCTATAACTATATAAAAGAAATAATTCTCTAACCCCACAATTAGTAAGTATATTGAAAAAAATATTGGGTTATTACATTTTTTCCTTATCACCCAGCACACTCACTCTCATGTCACAAAGAATTTTTAGCATTTCTTTGTTGAAACAAATCTTTCTTTGTGTTTGAAAATATGGCTTTGGCTTTCACTTCATCTGAAATTGGCTCTTTGTCCTCCTCTTCTTCTTCTTATGAACATTCCAAAGGTAACCCTTTACCTTTTTTTTTTACCTTTTATAGATTCAATCTTTATCCTAGAATGTGATAATTTCAAGATTTTTAGCACCTTGGTTTTAATTTTCTTATGTGCTTGTATCAGTTATATGTAGTTATTTTTTCACTGTTATTTCGTGGTTCTTTTGTCTTCTTATGAACAATCCTCTTATGAACAATTCAAAGATTTTCATTACTTGTCCCTTTTAAATTTTCAATATTTCTCCTAGATTTGATTGATATATTTGGACAATTTTAGCATTTGGGCTCAATTTTTATTTGTTTCAGATTTTTGATTTGTTTTGATCCTTGGCTTCTTACTTAAGAGCCCAAATGTATATGTTGATTTTCCATTTAAGAGTTTCAATACTTATCCTGAGTTTGATTGGAGAAATTTCAGAATCTGGTTTGAATTTCGGGTTATTTAATTTTGGATTTTATCTATTCTTTAATTAATTTATTATTGTGTGTATGCAGTGTCCCAATCGGAGAAGAAGAAAAGGGGAGATCAGATGAGTGGGAATGGGTGTAATAGATACTATCCATTTTTTTAAATGTGTCGGATAAGGTACATGGGTTGAAATAATATTCATTTTGTTCCAGTCAAAGATTGCCACGTGGCTCAATTAAAAATCGCCACATCATTAAATAAAAGACCCACCAGTTTTGCCGTTAGTCGCGGGGGTATTTTTGTTAATAGAATTAACTTCGTTTATTTTATTTTTTTGAACGGATAGATGGATGGAGTGTATTTTTTTGAACGGATAGATGAACGGAGAGTATTTATAAACTATTTAGCAAACGATAGGGATAGTTTTGGCCCTTCTCCGTTTCATCAATAGTGCAGTCTTTATAGTTAATCTTTCTTAATAAAACACGAATTGACTATTGTATGATAGAAAAGTAAAGTACAATATTTTTATTAAAAATAAATAAATGAAAGAGAACCATTACGCTATGTGATTGATGGTGATGTTCGAAAATTTTCATTTCATTTCTCATAATAAAACTTGTACAAAATACTTTTCTTCTTTCCTCCGGTTAAGTTATCTATTCTCTGAAAAATAAGGGCAAGGGAATTGGATAAACTAAATTATGCATATGCCTTTTCATCTTTTAAAGTTTTCAAGCATTACAATTTAGAACAAGAAAACTGAATCAGTGGAATTGTAGTAATATCAAATTATCAACTTCTAGAATCAAATTATATTACTCCAACTTTCTCTTATCTTATAATTAAATTTAGCACTGGTAGATTTAGCTTATAGGTGTACATTACTTTCTATTGAATATTAGAATTTAAATGTGTCAATTAAAAATATAAATTAAATTACTCAAAACACACAAAAAGGGGAAAAAAGAGGAGAAGAACTAAATTTCAATACAATCTAAAAAAAGGAGCTATTTAAACAATGTCTTAAAAAATTTTAAATGAATTGGCTAAATTTGTAAACTAAAAATAAATTTTAAAAAATTGATTATAAAAATTTATTAACGATGTTGCATCTTAAAAATCTAGAAAATTTACTTTAAATAAAAGTATATATGTGAAAATTTTTTTCCAAAAAAGCTTAAGGCCTTCATATAAGTTTTGCTTGAGGCCACCAATTTGGTTGAGCCGCCTCTGATAGCACCAACAAAAAGACTGCACCAACAAAAAGACTTCCCAAATCACTGTAAAATGGGAGGCCCCCAGAAAAGGGTGCTATAAGCTGAATACAGATGGGGTTGCTAGGGGTAACCCAGTCATAGGAGGAATAGATGGAGTATTCAAGAATCACAACGGAAATTGGATTATGGGGTATGTGGAGAACATACCACATAAACCAACACCTTGGCTTAATGAAAGCTCCCCTAAAAGGACTGCAACTTGTTAAGCAAAATGGTGGATCCCTTTGGTCGTCAACACCGACTCGACAGAAATAATACAATTCCTACTTACAGGTAATCTAACATACGATCCTATGATTTGTGAATGCAGGCTGTTAATGCAAAGGATGGACATGGTCGTGGTGATGCACACATACAAGGAGTTGAATAGGGTGGCAGATACTACAGCAAAAGAGGCAGCAAAGCCAAGCTTTTTGGGTAGATCTAGTTTACTAGGAGTTCCTCCGATGTTTGCAAATGATGTATTTTGGGCAGACATTCTAGGAACTGAAGTTGTTAGTAATTTTTTGACATGTAATATTGATATTCTATCTCAGAATATGGCTCTACTAAGGGAATTACGGTATCCGGCCATGGCAGTACTTTGTAATGTAACCCTTTGTTTAGTAGTTATATAAATATCGGAAAAGGACCAAAATTATCGTCGTTTGCTAAATGGTTTATAAATACCCTCCATCCATCTATCCGTTTAAAAAAATACACTTCGTCCATTTATTCGTTCAAAAAAACACATGAAGTTAATTATATTAATAAGAATACCCCCGCGACTAACGACAAAACTGGTGGGTCTTTCATTTAATAACGTGGTAATTTTTAATTGGGCCATGTGGCATTATTGATCAAGAATCAAATATGGATCTTATTTTTACCCATTTACCTGGTCCGAACCTATTTATTTGACCCGCCTAATTATTTTTTTCTTTTTCTTTGCTTTTCTTTTCCCTATCTTTTTTCTTATCACCCAGCACACACACTCTCACCCACTCTCATCTCACAAAGAATTATTAGCGTTTCTTTGTTGAAACAAATCTTTCTTTGTGTTTGAAAATATGGCTTTGGCTTTCACTTCATCTGCAATTCATGGCTCTTTGTCCTCCTCTTCTTCTTCTTATGAACATCCCAAAGGTAACCCTTTACTTTTTTTTTTACCTTTTATAGATTCTATCTTTATCGTAGAATGTGATAATTTCAAGCTTTTTAGCACCTTGGTTTCAATTTTCTTGTGTGCTTTTATCAGTTATATATAGTTATTTTTTCTTTGTTATTTCGAGGCTCTTTTATCTTCTTATGAACAATCCAAAAATTTTTATTACTTGTCCCTTCAAAGTTTCAATATTTCTCCTAGATTTGGATAATTTTAGCATTTGGGCTCAATTTTTTTGTTTCAGATTTTTAGTTTGTTTTGATCCTTGTCTTCTTACTTAACAAACCAAATGTATCTGTTAATTTTTCATTGAAGAGTTTCAATACTTATCGTGAGTTTGATTAGAGAAATTTTAGAATCTGGTTTGAATTTCGGGTTATTTGATTTTGGGTTTTATCTATTCTTTAATTAATTTGCTATTGTGTATATGTAGTGTCCCAATTGGAGAAGAAGAAAGGGGAAGATGAGATGAGTGAGAATTGGTGTGATAGATATTACCCATTTTTGTAAATGGGTCGGATAAGTTAAATGAGTTGAAATAATATTCATTTTTTGTTCCAGTCAAAGATTGTCACGTGTCCCAATTAAAAATCGCCACGTCATTAAATGAAAGACCCACCAGTTCTGCCGTTAGTCGCGGGGTATTTTTGTTAATAGAATTAGCTTCGTATGTTTTTTTAAACGAATAGATGGACGAAAAGTATTTTTTTGAACGGATAGATGGACAAAAGGTATTTATAAATTATTTAGCAAGCGATATTTGGCCATTTTTCGTATAAATATCCTTTTTAACCAAAAAAAGAAAACTGAAAACAAAAAAATTAATACAGAAATAATAATAAATTAAAATTTTAAAAATTGACTGACTGACCACGTCAGACCCCATGTTACTCCGATTCATGCGCTGCTTTTAACACCTTTTTTCCTTTTCTCCCTCTTTTCACCATTGCTTCTCAATTTTTTTTTTGACAAAACCAAGAAAATGGAAACAACCTTTTTTGATGTTTATGAAGAGAAAAAAGGTTGAATTTTTATAATGCAGAAAGGATAAATATGGTTAAGGGCTTTATCTATTATTGGATTTACCAGCTTTAGCAAATTTTTTGTATATATTAATAGATATTTGAATATAAATGTCTGAATTGGTAGCTCGAACGGGTCGGCATCAACAGCGATATGAAGAAGGTTATCGACTCATTGCTGGGTATCTTTCTTTTTCCTTTTCTTTGTTTAATTATTCTCTATTTTGTTTGGATTTATTTTGGTTTTTGCTCATTTTGTTCTTCTTGGTTTTGGCAAATCTTTTTACTGAATGTCGGTATTTTTGGTTCGAATCTAGCGGGGCATTTGTAGTTATTTATCTTAGTTTTTCTTTTGTGAAATTTGTTTGAGGTATTGGGTTTGTGCAATTCGATTCGAAGAAAAAGTCAGTCTTTAAGCTTTCTGTAGACTAATAAAGTTAGCATCTTCAAAAAGTTAATTTTTTTTACCAAAGTATAGCCCAGTGGTCAATAAAGTTAGACGGAGAACCATGAATAGTATTTTCTTTTTACCCAACGGTATGGCCCGGTGGTTAATGAAGTTGATGGAGAACCATGAGGTCTCAGGTTCGAATCTAGCGGGGCAAAAAGAAAATGCTAGGTGAATTTGCCAAGACCCGATACGTGTGATCGTGGAGGTAGCAGATTCCCGGTTGAATAGTCATGCCGCAAACTGTCCCACCAGTGGGGTGTGGGGAGGGTAGATAGTACGCAGACCTTACCCTAGAGAGGTTGTTTCCACTAGGTCCTCGGCACGAGAAAAATGAAGGTCTACCCTCCCCAGACCCCAACGCCCATACAGTAGTGTATGGGCCCCATCATTGAAAAAAAAGAATTTGAAGTCTTTTCTAAAGAGTAGTACTCAAGAACTGTTAAGAAATGTTGGAATAGGCTGCCATTGTTATCCTTAAGTTGCTTACTAAAAAAAGAAGTAAAATTTGAGGAGATAAAAGAACAATGAATCTTGTAAATCTGGAATATAGGAATTTGGTGGCCCTATCTGTTCTGAGTTAATTTTATGTTTTTGGTTTTTCAATTCAACATTATCTATAATTTCTTTTGGAGGCGGCCTGTGATTGGATAAGCTTAAGGTAAATCAGAATTGGGGTTATCGACTTATAGGGGTGAAATAATTTTTGTTTCCCGCTGTTTCTTCTTATAGTAAGTTCTTTTGCTGATCCAATCAGAAGGAAGCTATCCTTTTCCTTCTCATTACACTTACTCTAAATCTAGTTTTGGTTCTTATTCTGCTTAACATCTCCTTGATATGGAGTCATAACTCATAATCCATGACATAAAACATAAATAAAGCACAAAAAGCATGTAGTGAATCTCTCGCTATCTTCATCATCACGAGTGCAGAATTATTTGACAGTAGTGAACAAAGAATCCATTGACCCTATCGCGATCAAACTGGTAACATGGCTCCACTGAGACAGTCATGCGATGAGATTATTCTCAGCTCAAAAGTGTGAGAAGAAAAAGCACTGAGCATTTGCAGTAACAGGTCTTCCATGTTCTATATTGTTAAAGATAGTTGGTTTTCGAGTATTTTGCTGTTCGGACTCTTCTAAGGGTATGTTATGCAATTGAATACTTGATGTGTTCTTAGAAAGGATATAGAGAAGCAACAGCACAAAGTAGAGAGGTTCAGGAACACGAGAAATCCTTCCTTGGCTAGAAAGTACAGAATGTGATTTTTGTAAAAATATCCTCTTAGAATAGAAGTGTATTGATTTTATGGAGCAAAAGTTTCTTAATCTTTTAGCTCCTAAAAATTGCAGTAAGCTCAAATCTGAAATTTTAGCTCTTCAAATTAAATACTATGCATGTCTCTTGAAGTTGTCATTCGAGTTCTCGTTGTGGTTTCCCTTTTCACGATAAGTTCAGTTGGTACATTTTCTGGCTTTTGTTTTTGGGGTTTCTTTTTCACGCAGCATCTTTAAATGGGTTTCAGTCTCCTCGTAGTTGGTATGTCGTTTCATATCTTTTGTCTGTCAAAGTTTTTTCTGCTTCTTAAAGGATTCGAAAACAGCGAACAACATCCCCTTTTAACTTCCTGCGTTTGCATTTGAAGTCAGAATATTTCCTCGGAACCTGTCTATTCTGAATTCTTACCAGAGTTGGCGCAGGTGTATTCCGTTTAAGTTCAGGGATATGGAACAAAATGGTGGTGACGCATCCAAAAAGATAGTCGAAGTACTGATGATAAACTCAACAAGTGGGCCCGGTCTTCTGTTTCCGAAGGTGACAATTGTTCTATTGGATTTCAAGCAATATGCTATGTTAGTTCTTATGATTAAAGTGTTTTCTTGGGCTAGCATTAAGTTACCTTATGTGACTTTATCTTCTGATGTATCTGATAGTGAGGTCCTTTTTAGCACTTTGTATTTCCACCTCATAATTAAGAGATTTGCTAACTTTCTTCCTCTACTGTGAAACTGAACCTTACCAAGTTTAACAACTAAAAAGATATCGGATGTGTTTGGCATGAAGGAAAACATGTTCTAAAAAATGTTTTTCAATTTTCCCATGTTTGGTTGACTTAAACATTTTGGAAAATATTTTCCATGTCAACTTATTTTCCTCTAATTGAAGAAAAATTACTTCCCAACCAAGAGGAGGGAAAATATTTTCCAAAATACTTTTTCAACATTCCCTACCCCTACACTCCCCCCCCCCCCCCCCCC
>MU695983.1:128803-163844 GCA_026770625.1 Nicotiana glauca | reverse complement strand
TGAATATACACTGTTTTGTTTGAATTATGTGAGTTGGATTGATTCAAATATGTTTGTGTCTTTTTTCATGAATTTCAGGTATATTTTTGTTAAAATTCAGCATGCTAAACTTGAGCATGAAGTAAATAACTTTTGCTTTTTAAGCTGAAGTTTTTGTTAAAAGTCATAACAAAAGTGTCAAATGTACGACAAAAACTTTAGCGCATCACTAAATAACTTCAGGAGTTTCTGCGTAAGTTATTTGAAAATTCTTTACGACAAAAACTATTGAGTCCATGACAAAAACGTCAGCTCATCGAGTGTTAAAGTTTTTATAAATGTACTAAATAACTTCAGCACATTGGGCCGAAGATTTTTGAAAAAGCTTTGAGACAAAAACTATTGAATCCAACAAAAAAACTTCAGCTTATCAGGTTCTGAAGTTTTTGGAAATATACTAAAAAACTTTAACACATTGGGCTGAAGTTTTTTGAAAAAACTTTAAGAGAAAAACTATTGAATCCAACACAAAAATTTCAGCTTAACAGGTGCCAAATTTTTTGTAAATTCACTTAAAAACTTCAGCACATTGGGCTGAAGTTTTTTTAAAAAGCTTTAAGACAAAACTACTGAATCCAACAGAAAAACTTTAGCTTATCAAGTACTGAAGATTTTGGAAATATACTAAAAAACATCAGCACATTGGGCCGAAGTTTATTGAAAAAGCTTTGAGACAAAAACTATTGAATCCAACACAAAAACTTCAGCTTATCAGGTGCTGAAGCTTTTGGAAATATGCTTAAAAATTTCATCACTTTGGGCCGAAGTTTTTAGAAAAAGCTTTGAGACAAAAACTTTAGCATGTTTTGATATTTTTTTAACTTGACACTTATCTTTTTTGCATTTTCTAGCTACTTTATGTCATTTATCACCAATATCACCTATTTTTTGTTGCCTTATTTTTTACTATTTTTTTTAATTGCATTTTCCACTTACTTGTTTTGCCAAATACTTATCTTGTTACATTCAATTTCTTTGAACAAAATAGTTAACAATCTCTTCAGCATTTATAGATATTAAATTGATTAGGTGCACTCTTTGGATATATTAACAATCTCTTCACTTGAAAATTTCATAGTCATCCATAGACTTCTATCATATTTCTTTAAATTTGTATTTAAAGAAAAACAAGAAAATGTTGGCTAAGACATGCTTATTGGGTGCAGCAGGGAGTTTATGGAAAGCAAAGATAGTGAAGGAGTAGCCGAAATAATTCATATGTGAAAGAGAGTGGCCAGATCAAACACTCGAGCACCAGGACAATTTGCTCTTTTTACTAGTTGATAAATCTAACTTTTAGGAAAAAGAGCAAATTTCCTAGGGCTCGAGTTTTTGATGTGACCAGTCTCCATAACATATGAAGTATTTTGGACTTCTCCTTCACTATGTTTGCTTCCAATGAATTCCCAGATGCACACCAGTAAGCATGTCTTTGGCCAATATTTTCTTCTTTTTTTTTATGAAAGAAGACAGTAGTTGCTCAAAAAATTATAGTACTAAACTTCGTCAATCTGTGTCGGACCGAAAATGATTTGGTGGAAGATATAGTGAAGGTTCGTGGAATGTGGTTAAGAAAACCAAGAAGAGCAAGTAGGACATGAATATGAAGAATATGAAGACACTCTGTGAATTTTTTGAATAGAGAATAACTTGTAAACACAGAACAATTTTTTTTTTCAAGGATGTAAGAGGAAACAAAATTGGATTTTGTGAATATACACTGTTTTGTTTGAATTATGTGAGTTGGATTCATTCAAATATGTTTGTGTCTTTTTTCATGAATTTCTGGTATATTTTTGTTGAAATTCAGCATGCTAAACTTGAGCATGAAGTAAATAACTTTTGCTTTTTAAGCTGAAGTTTTGGTTAAAAGTCATAACAAAAGTGTCAAATGTAGGACAAAACTTTAGCGCATCACTAAATAACTTCAGGAGTTTCTGCATAAGTTATTTGAAAATTCTTTACGACAAAAACTATTGAGTCCATGACAAAAACTTCAGCTCGTCGAGTGTTGAAGTTTTTATAAATGTACTAAATAACTTCAGCACATTGGGCCGAAGTTTTTTGAAAAAGCTTTGAGACAAAAACTATTGAATCCCACAAAAAAACTTCAGCTTATCAGGTGCTGAAGTTTTTGGAAATATACTAAAAAACTTCAGCACATTGGGCTGAAGTTTTTTGAAAAAATTTTAAGAGAAAAACTATTGAATCCAACACAAAAATTTCAGCTTAACAGGTGCCAAATTTTTTGTAAATACACTTAAAAACTTCAGCACATTGGGCTGAAGTTTTTTTAAAAGCTTTAAGACAAAACTACTGAATCCAACAGAAAAACTTTAGCTTATCAAGTGCTGAAGATTTTGGAAATATACTAAAAAACGTTCAGCACATTGGGCCGAAGTTTATTGAAAAAGCTTTGAGACAAAAACTATTGAATCCAACACAAAAACTTCAGCTTATCAGGTGCTGAAGCTTTTGGAAATATACTAAAAAACTTCATCACTTTGGGCCGAAGTTTTTTGAAAAAGCTTTGAGACAAAAACTTTAGCATGTTTTGGTATTTTTTTGAACTTGATACTTATCTTTTTTGCATTTTCTAGCTACTTTTTGTCATTTATCACCAATATCACCTATTTTTTGTTGCCTTATTTTTTACTATTTTTTTTAATTGCATTTACCACTTACTTGTTTTGCCAAATACTTATCTTGTTACATTCAATTTCTCTGAACAAAACAGTTAACAATCTCTTCAGCATTTATAGATATTAAATTGATTAGGTGCACTCTTTGGATATATTAACAATCTCTTCACTTGAAAATTTCATAGTCATCCATAGACTTCTATCATATTTCTTTAAATTTGTATTCAAAGAAAAACAAGAAAATGTTGGCTAAGACATGCTTATTGGGTGTAGCAGGGAGTTTGTGGGAAGCAAAGATAGTGAAGGAGTAGTCGAAATAATTCATATGTGAAAGAGAGTGGCCAGATCAAACACTCGAGCACCAGGACAATTTGCTCTTTTTACTAGTTGATAAATCTAACATTTAGGAAAAAGAGCAAATTTCCTAGGGCTCGAGTTTTTGATGTGGCCAGTCTCCATAACATATGAAGTATTTTGGACTTCTCCTTCACTATGTTTGCTTCCGACGAATTCCCAGATGCACACCAGTAAGCATGTCTTTGGCCAATATTTTCTTTTTTTTCCTTATAAAAGAAGACGGTAGTTTCTAAAAAAATTATAGTACTAAACTTCGTCAATCTGTATCTGACCGAAAACGCTTTGGTGGAAGATACAGTGAAGGTTCGTGGAATGTGGTTAAGAAAACCAAGAAGAGCAAGTAGGACATGAATATGAAGAATATGAAGACACTCTGTGAATTTTTTGAATAGAGAATAACTTGTAAACAAAGAATAATTTTTTTTCAAGGATGTAAGAGAAAACAAAATTGGATTTTGTGAATATACACTGTTTTGTTTGAATTATGTGAGTTGGATTGATTCAAATATGTTTGTGTCTTTTTTCATAAATTTCAGGTATATTTTTGTTAAAATTCAGCATGCTAAACTTGAGCATGAAGTAAATAACTTTTGCTTTTTAAGCTAAAGTTTTGGTTAAAAGTCATAATAAAAGTGTCAAATGTAGGACAAAAACTTCAGCGCATCACTAAATAACTTCAGGAGTTTCTGCATAAGTTATTTGAAAATTCTTTACGACCAAAACTATTTAGTCCATGACAAAAACTTCAGCTCATCGAGTGTTGAAGTTTTTATAAATGTACTAAATAACTTCAGCACATTGGGCCGAAATTTATTGAAAAAGCTTTAGGACAAAAACTATTGAATCCAATACAAAAACTTCAGCTTATCAAGTGCTGAAGTTTTTGGAAATATACTAAAACACTTCAGCACATTGGGCCGAAGTTTTTTGAAAAAGCTTTAGGACAAAAACTATTGAATCCAACACAAAAACTTCTGTTTATCAGGTGCTGAATTTTTTGGAAATATACTAAAAAACTTCAGCACATTGGGCCGAAGTTTTTTGAAAAAGCTTTAAGAGAAACACTTTAGCATGTTTTGGTATTTTTTTTAAGTTGATACTTAATTTACTATCTACTTTTTGTCTTTTGTCAACTACTTCATCTTTTATTTAAATTTGTTTGACTAAATAGTAAATGATTCGAAAAGTTATTTTTCAGGCTGAAGTTATTTTTTTACTATAGAAAAACTGTGTGACTGAAGTTACATTTGTTTTTGCATTTACCACATACTTATTTTTACTTATTTTGTGTCATTCAATTTCTCTGAACGTAAAATAGTAAAAATAGCTAAAAAGTTTCTTTTACATTTATAGATATTAAATTGATTAGGTGAACTCTTTGTTTATATAAACAATCTCTTCACTTGAAAATTTCATTGTCATTCATAGACTTCTATCATATTTCTTTAAATTTATATTCATCCTTAGTCTTTCAGCTTTTGTTAAAGAAAAAATGTATGGTGCAAGCGGAAGTGAGAAGCCTAATATGGATAAAATTATGAAGAAGTGGGAGGCTTTGAAGTGTGAGTGGTACAATAACAAACGAGTGGCTAATATTATGATTTTGTAGGATCAAATAAAGACTGATTGGGAGAGAATCAGACCAAAACTCTGTGCCAATCAATCATTCTAGAACAGGCTTAACATGGAACATAGTTATGGAGATTATTTAACCTCATTCGACAAGGTTGTGCAGCAGTTTGATAGTTTTTAGTTTCCCAGCTGGAACGACTATTCCAAGCTGCAAAACAACCTGAATACTATTATTTCTCTTATAGATAGAGTAATCGTCGAACAAAGTCAGCTGCGTGATGAATTCAACAAGTTGAAGATTGATCTTCTTGGATTCAGTGGTCTGTTGCCTGACTACCCTATAGTTATCTATGATAGTGATGATGATGAGATATATAGAGAAATTGAAGAGTGTTGTGATGATGATGATGATGATGATGGTGATGGTGATGATTGTTAGTATTTGTAATATTTTTTTTTATGTTTCAATGCTATGCTTTTTTGTTTACTTCAGCCCATAGAGCTGAAGTTTTTTAGGTTCATTTTGTATAACTTCAGCCCATAAAGCTGAAGTTTTTTAGGTTCATTTTGTATAACTTCATCCCATAGAGCTGAAGTTTTGTTTGTAATTTGTGTGTTGTTCTGACCTCTTTTTATATCAATGTAATTGTCACCCTCTTTTTTCTTAGCTTTCTATTTGCATTATCCTTGTTATTTGTTGGTATTTGCTTTATACTTCTTAGGTGTAGTATGGTACTTAGTTTTTATTAAGTTCTTTTTCTACAACTTCAACTTAGAGATGTTGCAGCTTTTATTTGTAGATGCGTTTCTTTTTGTGTGTTGTACGGGCGTGTGTGTGTGTGTTTAAGGATATACATTTCACGTACTGTAGCCTGAAGTTTTTTCTCACACAAGCCATTGCATACTTTTTTAAAATGCAACCAAACCTGTAAGCATGCACAACAAAAATGAGTGATTTGTACTTTAGCAGTATATAAAATTGTCCAAGAGTTTATCTTTTTTTGTTCCTATGAAAAAAATCACATTTCAATTATGTCATACAATAAAGAAAGTCTAAATTCAGACCAAGGATAATTGAAGGTTGGAATATTTTTCAGTGTGTTTCTTGGGATATGTATGAGGTGCTGGAGAAGACAAGCAACTTATTCTGTTATGCCCAACTTGTTTACATCGACAGCATTTGGTAGACTTGAATGGTACTGATGATTCAGTCGCAGGTATATGCCTCTTCTTTTGTCTTCTTCCTTATAAAATCTCTACATCGGGAGGTTTTGTGATCTCAGATTGTATATTTTGTGGTATATCCCATGATTTTTGATCTCCCACAGTATTCACATGTCCTTCATATGTTTTCAACCATGTTTCCCTTGAATACAATTTGAGCAGTAATCAGATTTCAACAAATATTTTTTATTAATAGCAATAATTGCATATGGACAGGGCAATTCATCAAGTTGGAATTCCAGGCAGTCACGAGTTCTCTTCTTTAAGTCCACAATGAATTCGATTCCTTCACTATTTATTCTAAACAACATTGAGTCAAGGTTGAACACCTAACAACGAATAGAAAATTAACAACAACAACAACCCAGTATAATCCCACTTAGTGGGGTCTGGGGAGGGTAGTGTGTATGCAGACCTTACCCCTACACTAGGGTAGAGAGGCTATTTCCAAATAGACCCTCAGCATCCTTCCCTCCAAGAACTTCCCACCTTGCTCTTGGGGAGACTCGAACTCACAACCTATTGGTTAGAAAATTAAGACAAACTATATTAGTGGATTTTTGCTTCAAAAAGAAAAAGTATGAAACTTTTTAAATGTAAGAAGTAAATCATTGCAACACATATAAAAAGCTGAAGTTAATAAATATACTCACAAACATTTTGCAAGCCAAGTCCATCTTCTTAGTCATCTCTTCTTCTGCCCATATTGATACTCTATGAAAAGTTTCATTTGCCTTTTTTCGCCGTTCGTAAAACCACTCTCCCAACTTTTCTTGGATGAAATCTAACATCATTAAAATAGGCATTTCTCTCCTTTTTAGTAAAACAGAATTCATTGATTCTACCATGTTTATTGTTAGCATATCATAACGCCGTCGTGGGAACCATGATCGAGCCCATCTCTTGGGAGGCTCTTCTATTATGTAATTGTATGTTTTCTTGTCAATACTTTTGAGTTGGGACATTAACTGATTAAAATCATCACGTTTGTATGACCTTGCAGCACTTTGAAAAAGATTTATTACCGTTCCTTTTGCATGTCTTTGCTTTAAATTTTTCCCAAAGTGATAGAGGCAGATACCATGGTGAGCTTCAGGAAAAACTTTTCTAATCCCATTTGCGATCGATTGGTTTCTATTTGACAAGAAAACCAGTTCACTGTCACGCCCCCTTTTTCTCGCGAAATCGGGTTTATGATATTTAAGAGGACAACTCGTTCCCTTTTAGGAATTGGGTTTTGAATTGAAGAGTCGCCACCTAATGATTAAAGTGCATCAGGACACTAGAAAGAATTTGATTTAGAAAACCAGAGTTTGGGTAAGGGCTAGAAATTATCTCGAGGGGAAGGTGTTAGGCACCCCTCAGGATCCACTAGTGTGGTTCCCGGCCATGCTACAATTGTGACTTTAAGTACAAAGAACAAGTAAACAAATAAAAGCTTCAAATATGAGGGAATATCACATATGGCGGCAAATGAATTAAAGTTTTAAAGAAACAAAGAAAAGCTGACATTTTGAGGAAATAGTTGGAAAATTCTGAAAATAAAATAAAACAAGTAAAGAGAAGGGGGTCCTAGGATTACAAATAATATTGATCACATCAATGCAATACCCAGTAATCACTCCTCAGAAGAGGGGCTACACGCGGTATTAGCGCACCGGTCATCATATCAATATCTACCCTTTCCCACCCCATTAAGGTATTAAAGCGCGGAACAGTCTCGTTACTTATTGCATGCTATTACCCATCCCAATCTTATCAGTCCCGGAGGCATTTGAGACTACTAGTCTTAAAGGGGAGGGAGATTTGGGCTTTTCAGAATTTAAAAGGATAAAATTCTAAGGCGACAAACAAAAAACACATAAAGCAAATATGGGAAACACATAATAGTTAAAAAGGCTTAGACATGCCTCCTCACTTAAAACAATATTGTTTAGCATGTCTTGCACGTACTGGTTATGGTCTGAATTAAACTTAAAGCATTAAGGCAAGCTGATTTATCTCATATTTTCAGATAAGAAGTCCGAATTAGGCCTGCCTGCTGGTTGTAATTATCAAAGACTAGTACAGTTGATTAATTACATAATGGTTTGCCTAGGTGAAACCTATAGGCATGAGATCTAATAATGCAGGAGTACACTGATTTTAAAGAAGGCCTGTTGATTATAGAAAAACATAAATACACTGATTTTAGACTTGTAGACGATTCAGATTCACTTGATTACTCCTATAGGCATGCTTTCTAAGCATGGTTGGTCTTAAAACGTTTGTAGAAATGCAGGAGGCCTATAGGCATGGTATCTAGAAGGAAATTTGTTATTTAAACCTATAAATTGTTGCCTAGTGACAGATGTTTATGTAGAATTTAAGAGATCCTATAGACAGGTTCTCTATATGAGATACAGAAATGCAGGAACTATTGATATGATATCTATGTATGAAAGACAGAACTTATAGACATGAATTCTAAAAATGTAGAAGTGCAGAAAACCTATAGATAGGATTTCGAGAATGCAGAAATGAGAGCATGATACGATTGCAGAAATAAATACCTAAGAGCATGATGTCTACCCTTATGCATACATGAGTGACCCTTCTCTTTTCACTAAAACCCCCATAAGTTATTACAAAATTATTACAAACCAGAACGAATCAAGAAGAGTAAAATTGCATCACAAATTAGAGTACAACCAAGGAGAGCCTAATTCAAACTCCAGGTCTAAAATATGAATGTGTGTTAGAGTATTGAACTCAAGGTCTCTCAAAGTGCTGAAAGGTCGTCCCCTTTATAGTGCAGAAAGCAAGTAAGAAAATAATTTTGAAATCAATTACATAAGGTCTCCCTTTAATTAGGGGATTCTGATTTCAAACGGGCAGAATAAATAATGAAAAAAATTGATCAAAAATCTTTTAGAAGTAGTACGATGTCACGACCCAAAATTCACTAAGGGTCGTGGTGGTGCCGGATACCACTGTCAGGCAAGCCAACCAAAATACTCAATCAAATTCCCATTTTTGTATTGTCAGAATCATTTTTTTTCTTTACACATTAAATAACGAATGATAAAATTTACGAAAACAACTGCGAAATCTTTAACAAACTGAACATTTAATAATCCAAAAAAATCCTCCCAGAACCCGGTGTCACAAGTGCATGAGCAACTACTGACAAGGAAATAAAATGCAACATCCGCCCAAAATACAGTGGACAGGAAGTAAATACAGTATACTAGAAGGGACTATACTAGCCGCGGCCGTCTCGAATAATGCAGCTCACTTAGTCCCAGAATCATTCGTGCTGCTACGCCCAGTAGGCCGCTAGAATTACATATACCTGTGCAAAAAAATGCACAAAAGTGTAGTATACGTACGTAAACAACGTGTACTCAATGAGTATCTCGTCTAATCTCGAAGAAGTAGAGACGAGAGGTCGACTTCAACACTTGCTAGAGGTCAAATAATAACATACTAAAAATGTGAGGAAATCATGGATTTATATAGTAGTTCTAACTCACGAAGCCGGAAAACAGGCAAACACCTTTAACAAATAATAAAGGTTTTTCAAGGTTTACTTTTTATTATCTTATCAATTTATATCAAGCCATGAAAGGCTATATCAACATGTAAAATTCTCAGGAAACAATATGTATCATGTGCAAATCATGCCGAGGTCGACGGCCCGCTCCAATAGAAATGTAAATTGTGCACTGCCGAGGGTCGAACGGCTTGAACCATAGATGCATCTACTACCCCGCTCATGAAATATCCATGCGACGCGGTCAACATAAAATAAACAATCACCCTTCTCGCGAATCAATCATGCGACGCAGGTTCACATAAAAATACATGCTCAAATAGCCAATTAAGGATTTATCAGGGAACATTTGTCCAATTAAAAGCCGGTCCTCTTTCAACAATTTAAGAAATTGAAGTTTAATCCTTTCTGAAATTCATTTACTAATTCAATGTGATCTAAGCAATCCAAGCTATCAATGAGCTTACAATTAATCCAAGTATAACATGCTTCTAGGTCCTAACTACCCGGACAATAGCATAATAGTAGCTACGCACAGACTCTTGTCACCTCGTGCGTACATAGCCCCCACAAATAGGAGCACATAATGAATTATTTCACCCATGGGGACAATTCCTTCTTACAAGGTTATAAAGGAGACTCACCTCGCTCTGAAGGTTCATAACCGGCGTTCCACGCCCTTCCGAAGATTCGAATCGATGCACATTGCTCCAAAACTAGCCAATAATTATGTAAATCTATTAATATATGCTACGATACTCATTATAATCCAATTTATAGAAATTCCTAACCCCGATCGAAAAGTTGACAAAAATGCCCTCGGGCCCATGTGCCCGGAATCCAAATATTTTTCGAAGGTAAAGATTACCCATGAACTCACGAACTCAATTATATGATTTTCTCTTAATTTCATCCCCAAAATCGTGGCTAAATTCCAAGATTACAAATTTTCTAGGTTCTCCACCAAAACCTCAAATTTATTCTAATTTAAATGCTCAAATCCATGCTTAGTTGATGTATTTAACTCAAAATAGGTGGGAGTGACTTACCTTGACGTTGATGACGAAAATCCCATCTTGAAGCTCCCCAAAAATCGCCCAAGCCATGAAAATATGAGAGAAAATGGCAAAATCTCAATTTTAAAACAACACCTCTGCCTCCAGCTACTTCCGCTTCCGCGATCCTGCTTTTGCTGACCATCAGCCGCTTCAACGGCTTCCACTAGGCCGTCCATTTTTGCTTCTGTGTTCCCCTTCCCGCAGATGCGGTCCCGCTTCTGCGGAACCTTGACCGCATTGCGGTCCACGAGCCCCTGGCAAAATCTGCTTTTGCGATACCTCTACCGCAGGTACGGTCCCCTATATGCGAAAATATGACCGCATCTGCGGTCCTTTATCTTCTAGCCCAAAATCGCTTCTGCGGTTGAAGTGCCGCATCTGCGATCCAAAAACCGCAGATGCGGTTATGACAGCAACCAGCAAGCCTCAGCCTTCCAAAATTTCCATGTTTGATCCGTTAACTACCCGAAATCCACCCGAGGCCCCTGGGACCTCAACCAAACCTACCAACCAATCCCAAAACACGCTAAGGACTTGCTTGAGGCCTCAAATCACATCAAATAATGCTAAAATCATGAATCAACCTCCAATCCAAGCTTTATGAACTTTAGAATTTTTAATTTCTACTTTCGATGCTTAAACATATCAAATCACGTCCGATTGACCTCAAATTTTGCACACAAGTAATATTCGACATTACGGACCTACTCCAACTTTCGGAATTAGATTCCGACCCCGATATCAAAAATTCCACTTCCGGTCAAATTTCTGAAAAACCTTCAAATTTCTATCTTTAGCCAAATGGCTCCAAAATGACCTACGGACCTCCGAATTCACTTCCGATCGCGCTCCCAACTCCAGAATCACCATACGGAGCTACTCCCAGACTCAGAATCCCAAACAGACATCGATATCACTGAAATGCACTTCAACCCAAACTTATGAAATTTCTTTCAAAATGCTACTTCCCACAATAGGCGTCAAAACGCTCCCGGGTCATCCAAAACCCGATCTGAACATACGCCCAAGTCCGAAATCATAATATGAACATGCTGGAACCTTCAGATCCGGATTCTAAGGTCGTTTACTCAAAATTCCAATCCTAGCTAATTCTTTCAATTTTAAGCTTTCGAAATGAGAATTCTCTTTCCAAATCAACTCTGAACTTCCCGAAATTTAATTCCGACCACGCGTGCAAGTCATAATACCTTAAATGAAGCTGTTCATGGCCTCATACTGCTGAACGACGTGCTAGAGCTCAAAACGGTCAGTCGGTTCATTACATTCTCTGCTACTTAAACATATGTTCGTCCTCGAACGTACTGACAACTACACTGAAGTAGTCTGAAATTACTGTTTAACACCTCCTACACATTCTCGTGCTACCACAACACAGTTGAGAAAATTAGCTATATCGATTCTGAAGATATTCCCTTTTATTCATGCAAATAAGCCTTAGAGCCCAATTCCAACATCCGGAATTCTATACCCGACTTGTTTCCAACATACGATCACTATATAAATCACTACACGTTGTACCCAAACATGACTGCATACCTTAGCTGAATTCCCACCTTGCATCACTCTGCTCACTGGACCATAATAACATTTTCCGATCAACTTAATCAAAATTCTACCAATCTGATGCTCCCATTTCACCTCATGACCTATATAGGTCTTACTATAATTCTTACAATACCGCCATGATGGAAGAGATGTGTAGTAATTCATAACCGACTGTCGAATCAACAAATCATTGGGTCTATACTCCTGATAAAAACCATCACCTCATTCTGAACCAAATAATGGTCCTAGCTCCATAATATACTTCATATAGTCAGATTGCACTGATCTCGAATTCAATGATATCGTCTCATCCAGTATGAACTGTTCAGGCAATAAGCCATCCCAGACATAATCAAAGTCTCATATGATGCTTCAATGTGCCGATAGGCTACCAATTCAGATGTGATACCAAAGAAAACAAACTCTCAAAAGGAAATGCAATTACCCCGCTAGCGAATCATACATGCGACACGGGCACACAACTAATATGAGCTTTCTTTGGAAAAATAGGAAACAAAACAGATCAATCAGACTTAGGGAACTGTACTCAATATCACATTGTTGCGGCATGCAACCCGATCCAAATAACATACTCATGGCGGCGTGCCACCCGATCCACATAACATGCCCATGGTAGCGTGCCACCCGATCCACATATAGAACTCACATAAGGAGATATACCTTGAGCTAAATTGCTCATAAAACAAAATCCGAATATTGTCCATAAACACGCTAAGTGAATAATACCATCCCTGAGGTGACATGTCGCGTTGTAAGCTACGAAACTCAAGCACAACTAAGGAGCGATATACAATCTGAATCTCAAGAGCCATTTGGCTCATATAACATCATTTCTACACGGATCCTCAACACATAAGCAATTTCTCAAGCCGTCTCACAACTCACACCTCGCAATGTATCACGACATGAAATATATGACAACGAAATAAGACCCTGACTACTCCTCCATAAGGAGCACATTACTGAAATGGGTACGTTTGGCCTGATATAGAGCCCATATTCACATTTGAATCCATCCACCGACCTCAAGTTGATTCTGGTCGCACTGACTAGACTAATAACCTTTCCAATGTCCATAATAACTCTCCTTTCTTTCATAATGCATAAGAACAACCATCATAACCGGAGAAATCCTCCACAGTCCATAACTCAATAAACAGAGTGCCCTCCAGGCACAAATTTTTCAAATTAATGATATTACCACAATTCTCATACTTGGTTTAAATCTTAAATCAATCAAGTGACTACATGCAACACTTATACAATCTTCCTGTGGGACACGCTCCCACAACCTTCCGAAATACATAACAGGTCCGTACATCCAAACCACCGGCCGCACTAATACTGAAAAGTGATGAAGAATCCTTAGCCAGGATGCAAAGCCTTTTTTCACAAAACACCGATCTCAGGTGACACTGAGGATAATACCAAATTACTTTAAACATCGAAACTCCTTTCCTGCTCATCCGAGTTCGTGACATCCTTGTCAACACCGAACTGCAACCTTTATCCTCACTTCAAATTCCATACCACTCACTGCACCCAACATGCCAATATACGATAGAACACCATTTTTATCATAACTCCAGAACCACTAATAGGTTAACACTTCATCACATAAAATCTTTTCAGTGAACTCACTTCAGGAGAAATATAGCAACACACAAGTAAGTTCTCATAACCGTGAATATGCAAACATCTAAGTAGTGGTCTAAGCCACTGTATCTATTCCGGGATCCGCCTATACATAACGGGCCCTAACAGTAGAATACTCATAAATAACATCAATTACAGCGGCCGGCAGGCCTCACACGTACCGCCATAAATCACATGCATAACTTGATCGCTGAGGGAACTAATCTCTTACCACCAATATGCCAACTCAACTATGGCTAACCAATCTATCTTCTTTCGATTTACCCCGATTGCCTTAGAATCAATAACAACTCCATTCAACACATAGCACACTCCATCCACACTCATCCCGAGTGACCTTGAATCACGAGCCATGCTGTCTCAAATCCCACGAATCATTTTGTATTTCCCAAATGCTACACTACAAGTCAAGACATCATAGAACATCCTGGGCCTCTTCTCATATGCTGCTACAAAGCTTGATCCTTAATCGTACCTATAAGCTCGACATCATTTAGGCACCACACTTTTACCCTTGAATCCATTAGGACCGTTGCTAAGAGCCACCCGCTCTGACTTGGCCCCCAAATATAAACAACTCCATGAATCTTGTAACACATGAATACCCTCTTGATGAGGTACCCGGCGAAAATCACTTCCTTTGAAACCTACATCTATACAAGGCATAAATCCTGAATCCTTCCCCAAGTCTGAACATGAGCCAATAAGGCCAACTGTATCACACCTTTAACAATTCCTTCGCTCAATTACCACTTATGTTCTCTTCCCATAGCTGGAATAACCCATCAATATGCTAATAACCAGAAACTTTGCAAGTAATTAGCCATGCAACCCAATCACAGGCGGTGGGACTCTCCCACTTAGCTTGAAGCCACTATTACACAACTGTGGAACTCTCCAAAATTCCTTATCTCTTATTGACATAACCTTATGCAATCAACCGCCTAAATTCTCGAATTCTTTCTGTAAAACCCCCTTTTATACTCTGAATCATCAACCACATTTGCACGATCGATCTTTTTGCTGCATAACCAATAGAATTTTTCGCAGAAGCTTCGCCAACCACGCGACCGTTAACCTGCTCACAAGGAATAACCTACCTGTGGAAATCACTTCCCGACATCTTCCAACACTGCTGCACGGGGTATAATCACTATGACAACAATAACCCATCCGGAGCCCGAGCCACTCTTTAGCTGCACAGGTCCATTCACCCCTCGTGGACATCAATTAAATATGCGGCAACATCCTTCTAATTCAAAGTTATGCTGCATCCTTCTTTCTTTTAGGCAGCTCCTTTTCATTATATCAAATCTCTTGCCGCATAATAGCTCATACTTCAACTTAAATCTGCATACCCCAATCATCAATCACTAACATTCTCAAATCACTCCAAACTCTCCGTAAGATGCGTAGTCATCCTACCACCAAGCCCCTATGCAGCTCCGCCGCTCTCCCACTTTGGGCAAACTCACTTCTTTAATCAACTACTCGACATGCTCTAATTATACCTGGCCTTCTAGGAGTTTTAAACACTGCCTGACACTTCCCACATGTCTTCCTCATCATTTGCTGCTCAGTTGTTGTCTTAATAAAAACCTATCTTTGTAGTAATTGTACCCACCATCGCTACTAACTTTAAACCTTTCTGAAGATCATCTTTCTCGAGCCGTCGACATTAGAAACCTGATTCAATCTTGAACTACCGCACCCTGCGATATCTAACATCCGCATTTTCAATACTATTTAACAATAGCTTGCCCCAAAGGCGAATTGTAGAAGGTCATAACACCAGCGAGCTTAGTACATTCAATAAGGACAATGGCAACTCATTATAGAAGAAAAACTCCACCACGCTCATAAATACCAAGTCTCGATACCTCATCAACCCAGACCTGAACATTCTCTGCTCGATTGACTTTTCTCTGCCGTGAATAAAATACCAAATCTCTAGATCATGTACTGAGTAAACCTCCCTTCGAGTCATTCACTGCCCCGACAAGTAGGCAAGCATCCCACCATCATATCAATACTGCAGAACAATCGTTCATAAGTATAATGGAAATTTGTGCCCAACCTCAGAGCTCTCAGAAGTACTGCTACTGAGCTGGATATCCTTTCATAAGGCGACGATAATAGTTTGATCAACTATATCGGGAGTAACATCCCACACCACATCTGTAGTACCATTACGATTCTTCAATTCTCGATTTATAACAAGCGCTTCGTGTTGCATAAGATTGAGTAGGAAAGAAACAAAGGCATAACCCTCACAGGAATCAAATCGTATGATAAGGAATTAAGAAGGGAAGTACTCCTAACAGTCCTGCAACCCCCTGAGGATAAGTACAAACGTCTCCATACCGATCTGCGAGACTCTACTAGACTTGCTCATAACTCGTGAGACTCTAGGAACCTAGTACTCTTATACCATGTTGTCACGACCCAAAATCCACTAAGGGTCGTGGTGGCGCCAGACACCACTGTCAGACAAGCCAACCAAAATATTCAATCGAATTCCCATTTTTTGTATTGTCAAAATCATTTTTTTTCTTTATACATTAAATAACGAATAATAAAATTTACGGAAACAACCGCGAAATCTTTAACAAACTTAACATTTATTAATCCAAAAAAAATCCTCCCAAAACCCGATGTCACAAGTGCATGAGCAACTACTGACAAGGAAATAAAATACAACATCTGTCTGGAATACAGTGGACAGAAAGTAAATACAGTATATTGGAAGGGACTGTACTAGCTGCGGCCATCTCGAATAATACAACTCACCTAGTCCTAGAATCATCCGTGCTGCTACGCCCAGTAGGCCGCTAGAGTTACATATACATGTGCAAAAAAATGCACAGAAGTGTAGTATGAGTACGTAAACAACATGTACTCAATGAGTATCCCGTCTAATCTCGAAGAAGTAGAGACGAGAGGTCGACTTCAACACTTGCTAGAGGTCAAATAATAATATACTAAAAATATGAGGAAATCATAGATTTATATAGTAGTTCTAACTCACGAAGCCAGAAAACAGTTACACACATTTAACAAACAATAAAGGATTTTCAAGGTTTACTTTTCATTATCTTATCATTTTATATCAAGCCATGAAAGGCTATATCAACAAGTAAAATTCTCAGGAAACAACATATATCATGCGCAAATCATGCCGAGGTCGACGACCCGCTCCAACAGAAATGTAAACTGTGCGCTGCCGAGGGTCGAAAGGCTTGAACTATAGATGAATCTATTACCCCGATTGCGAACTATCCATGCGACACGGTCAACATAAAATAAACAATTACCTTGCTTGCGAATCAATCATGCGACACTGGTTCACATAAAAATACATGCTCAAATAGCCAATTAAGGATTTATCAGGGAACATTTGTCCAATTAAAAGTCAGTCCTCTTTTAACAATTTAAAAAATTGAAGTTTAATCCTTTTTTAAATTCATTTACTAATTCAATGCGATCTAAGCAATCCAAGCTATCAACGAACTTACAATTAATCCATGTATATCATGCTTTTCAGTCCTAACTACCCGGACAATAGCATAATAGTAGCTACGCACGGACTCTCGTCACATCATGCGTACGTAGCCCCCATAAATAAGAGCACATAATCAATTATTTCACCTATGGGGACAATTACCTCTTACAAGGTTATAAAGGAGACTCACCTCACTCTGAAGGTCTATAACCAGCATTCATGCCCTTCCGAAGACTCGAATCGATGCACAACGCTCCAAAACTAGCCAATAATTATGTAAATCCATTAATGTATGCTAAGGTACTCATTATAATCCAATTTATAGCAATTCCTAAGCCCGATCGAGAAGTTGACAAAAATGCCCTCAGGCCCTCGTGCCCGGAATCCGAAATTTTTTTCAAAGATAAAGATTACCCATGAACTCACGAACTCAATTATATTATTTTCTCTTAATTTCATCCCCAAAATCGTGGCTAAATTCCAAGATTACAAATTTTCTAGTTTTTCCACCAAAACCTCAAATTTATTCTAATTTGAATGCTCAAATCCATACTTAGTTGATGTATTTAACTCAAAATAGGTGGGAGTGACTTACCTTGACGTTGATAAAGAAATTCCCCTCTTGAAGCTCTCCAAAAATCGCCCAAGCCATGAAAATATAAGAGAAAATGGCCAAATCTCGATTTTAAAACCACCGCTCTGCCTCTAGCTACTTCCACTTCTGAGGAAGAAATTTCGCTACTGCAGTCCCGCTTTTGCGGACCATCATCTACTTCTACGGCTTCCACTAGGCCGCCCATTTTTGCTTTTGCATTTCCCTTCCCCTAGATGCAGTCCCTCTTCTACGGAACCTTGACCACATCTACAGTCCACGAGCCCCTGGCGAAATCCGCTTCTGCGATGCCTCTACCGCAGGTGCGGTCCCGCATCTTGTGATGACCCCAAAGGGTCACCTATTTCCTCATCCACTCCGTGCTTCCGAGGTCTTGAAAACCTCATTCTTACTTGCCTCAATTTGCGTGCACAGTCCGGGCATATAGCCGAAGGCTTAAATAAGAATTTTGTGTGAAAAATGATGAATTTTGATATTAATATGATTAAAGTTTACTTTGGTCAACATTTTGGGTAAACGGACCCGGACCCAAGATTGGACGGTACCGGAAGGTCCGTAGAAAAATATGGTACTCGAGCATGTGCCCGGAGTCGAATTTCGAGGTCTAGAGCCCGAGGAAAGAATTTTTCTGTGAAATTGTTTTTCTGAAATTATTAAGAAAAAAGGGAAATGAAAATTGATTAAAATACTATGGTATTGGGCTCATATTTTGGTTCCGACGCTCGGTACAAGTCTCATATATTGTTTAAGCGCTTTCTGTAAAGTTTTGTTGAAAACGGACGTCGTTTGACGTGTTTTGGACTTGAAATGGAAATTTTATGTTTTATGAAAACTTCGAAGGAATTATGAATTTTGAGGTTTAATTCATTGTATATGATGTTATTTTGGCGATTTGATCGCATGAGTAAGTCTGTACGATGTTTTTGAGGTTGAGTGCATGTTTGGTTTGGAGCCCCGGGGGCTCGGGTGAGTTTTGGATAGGCATCGGATTGCATTTTCCATTTTTTTTGAAAATCTGGTATACTGGCTTTTGTGATCTTCACAAATGCGAGCATTGCTTCGCAATTGCGAAGTCTGGGAAACTCGGTCACTATCGCAAATGCGATGGTTTGGCTCGCAAATGCGAAAGTCCTCAGGCCTGCCTAGTTTTGCAAATGCGAAGTTCCCCGTCACAATTGCGACGTGAGGGGCTCGCAAATGTGAGACCATGTTCGCAAATGCGAAGGTCTCGTTCATGGCCTGGCTTCGCAAATGCAAAGCAAAGTTAGCAATTCCCACTTTTTGGTTGGGGTTCGCAATTGCGAACCCCTGTTCGCAATTGCGACATCAGAGACTCAGCAAATTTTATACTTAGTCGAATTTTCATCACTTTTCACCATTCTTTCAAAACCCAAACACCATAGGCGATTTTTCAAGAGCAAACTTCATCCCAAATCACTTGTAAGTTGATTTTTACTCAATTCTTTCAATCTTTAACATCATTAAACATGTTTTCCACTTAAAATCAAGGATTTTCATGGGTGAAATTGGGGTTTTGGGTAGAACCTAGGTTTTCTAGAAATTGGGGAGTTGGACCTCGATTTGAGGTCCGATTTCAAAACAAATTATATATTTGGGTTCGTGAGGGAATGGGTAACCGGGTTTTGTTCGAACCTCGGGTTTTGACTACGTGGGCCTGGGGCAATTTTGGAATTTTTGGGAAAAACTTGGGAAATTCATTCTTATGCATTCAAATTGATTCATATAGTGTTTATTAAAGTAATTGAGCAATTTGTGATTAGATTTGAGAGAATTGGAGGTGGAACCACGAGGTAAAGCGATAGTTGAGGATTAAGTGGAGTTCAAGGCTTTGAGGTAAGTGTTTGGTTTAACCCTAGCTTGAAGGAATAGGAGTTGAGTCTTGTTGCTAATTGCTATATGATCGAGTACGATGTATAGGCATGGTGACGAGTATCTATACATTGGTGTCTATCATGACCGTGAGTCCTTATAAAGTGATTATCATGAATTGGTTGTGAATTCTGTGCTTATTGAAGGATTATATATGTGGTGAATAATATGTGAACGGTAATATGATTATTTGATACCTAGAAGCATTAGCTCGAATTGTGATACGAATATTGGAAGTATATGAAATGACTTGATTTTTGGAGCGTTGGCTCAAAATAATAGAGTGGACTATAATAGAAGAAAAGTAAGAAAGAGAAAGCGTTGTGATTATTCCCTTGTCGGGACGTTTGGTTGAACTTGTTGGATTCTCTCCCTTGCCGGGATCTCGTCAAATATCTGCTTATTTTTATGCCCCTTAATTGTGACTGTTGTTTGGGGAGTCAGACTGGAATGATATGGTTCGAGTTGCGCGCCGCAACAATGATATTGAGGATCGGGTTGCACGCCGCAACAATAACATATGAGGATCGGGTTGCGCGCTGCAACAATGATACATGATGAATGATATGGGTCGGGTTTCATGCCGCAACAGTGGTATTTGTGGATCGGGTTGCACGCCGCAACAATGGTAATTATGGACCGGGTTGCACGCCGCAACAGTTATTGATACCATGTATTTATATTGAGTATTGATTCCTTGTTCATTGTGAATCTAAGCTGCTTTAGTTTGTTACTCGGGATTACTGTTACTATTGTTATCTCCCCATAGCATGTCCCCCCACCCCAATATTGTTAGTTGTTTGGTATTTCGTTTCCGTTGTATATTTATAACTGCACAGGTTTATGTGGTGTCCGGTATAGCCTCGTCACTACTTCGCCGGGGTTATGCTAGACACTTACCAACACATGGGGTCAGTTGTGCTGATGCTACACTTCTGTGCAGTTTTGCACAGGTCCAGGTTTTGAGGAGCAGCAGCAGCATTAGTGCGGGAGTAGGCTTCCATTTTACGAGACCAAGGTAGACTTGCAGGCGCCCGCAAGCCCGTCGTCTCTTCCTTATGTTCTCTTTTAGACTGTTGACTCCTTGTTTCGAGACAGATAGCTTTTATGTTTCTTTCAGACCTTTGTATTTAGTATATTCTTAGTGGTTCATGAGTAATGTGACACCAAATATTGGGTATAGGCTATTATTGACTATCCCGCGATTGATTCAGACTTATAAATTAGACTTACGCTATTATTATCATTATTATTATTATTATTATTATTATTATTATTATTATTATTATTGAATTCTATATTTCTTATTGATGCTATAAATTATTGATAGATTTTTTATTAATAAAAAGGTAAATAAGTTGGCTTGCCTAGCTACAACGAGTAGGCGCCATCACGATCCCGATGGTGGAAAATCCGAGTCGTGACACATCTATAGAAATATGACCGCATATGCGGTCCTTTCTCTTCTAGCCCAAAACCGCTTCTGCGGTTGAAGTGCCGCATCTGCGATCCAAAAACCACAGATGCGGTTATGACAGCAACCAGCAAGCCTCAACCTTCCAAAATTTCTATTTTCGATCCATTAACCACCCGGAATCCACCCGAGGCCCCTGGGACCTCAACCAAACTACCAACCAATCCCAAAACACGCTACGGACTTGCTCGAGGCCTCAAATCACATCAAATAATGCTAAAATCATGAATCAACCTCCTATCCAAGCTTTATGAACTTTAGAATTTTCAACTTCTACTTTTGATGCTTAAACATATCAAATCACGTCCGATTGACCTCAAATTTTGCACACAAGTAATATTTGACATTACGAACCTACTCCAACTTTCGAAATCGGATTCCGATCCCGATATCAAAAAGTCCACTTTCAGTCAAGTTTCTGAAAAACCTTTAGATTTCTATCTTTAGCCAAATGGCTCCAAAATGACCTACGGACCTCCGAATTCACTTCCGATCGCACTCCCAACTCCAGAATTACCATACAAAGCTACTTCTAGACTCGGAATCCCAAACGAACATAGATATCACTGAAATGCACTTCAACCCAAACTTATGAAATTTCTTTCAAAATGCTACTTTCTGCGATAGGCGCCAAAACGCTCCCGAGTCATCCAAAACACGATCCGGGCATACGCCCAAGTTTGAAATCATAACACGAACCTGCTAGAACCTTCAGATCCCGATGCTAAGGTCTTTTACTCAAAATTCCAATCCTAGCTAATTCTTTCAACTTTAAGCTATCAAAATGAGAATTCTCTTTCCAAATCAACTCTGAACTTCCTGAAATTCAATTTCGAGCACGCGTGCAAGTCATAATACCTGAAATGAAGCTTTTCATGGTCTCAAACTGCTAAACGACGTGCTAGTGCTAAAAAAAACCGGTTGGGTCATTACATACAAGTTGGGCAAATACACAGAAACTATTTAGGGAAAGAGTTTGAGAGCAACATGGTTTGTGCAAATAAGGAAAGGCAATCAATCAACAGCTAGTAAAAATCAAAATTTGAGTTTTGGTATGAATGAATCCAACCAGAAAAGGTGAAGAATGTTTTAATTAAAGAAAATCAGTAACAATCAATCAAACCTTATTAAAAGGAATTCTGAATCAATCACAAATTGGAAAAACCTTTTTTAAAGGAAGAATTCCTCATATATAAAGCATACAGACATGTCAAACAAGAAAGAACTATCGTGCTAATTACAAATAATCTAGTATAGAAAAGTTCAGAGTCACAAACAAAGAGGCTCAGATTCAGTACATAGACTCAGACTTAGTTTGAGAGAATCTAGGTTTCCATATTAGAACCTTAGTCCACATACAAGATCAAACTAGCCAAAAACCCCAAATCCTAGGGTTTTCAACTCGAATCAGATGTAGAGACGAGAAGACAAATAACCGAAACACACTCAGAGGTCTCTTTTAGAGACTCATGAGAAAACAAATAGGTAAAATAGCAGGTTTGAAACAAACATAGTGAAAAAGCTGATTTGAAGCATAAAGAACATGTTTTTTTAGAAAACCTTGGAACTTAAACAAGTTCAGAAGACAAAGAGATAGTATAAACTTAAGGAAACAATAGATAAAACATGCTTAAAAGGAACTCAAACAAAGTCCAGAAGAAGGCAAATAAAGAACTAAGAGCTTAGTCGAAAAATACAATAAAGGAACACATAGGTATCGAAAAAGCCTAGCAAAAGAACACATAAGATAGACATGTGAAAGCATGATATAGAAACCAGTAGAAGAAAGAACAGAGCACAATAGAAAAACATGCATAATAAGGCAAACATAAGAACATAGGAGAAGAACATGCGAGGTAGAAAAGAGAACATAAGAACATAGCATAGACAGATTTACACAAAGAAAAGAAGAAGAAGAGTTGGAGAAACATTTTGAAACTTTTTCAGAAACCCTAAATCGAAGAGAAACAAATTTTAAAAGAAAAGATTGGGGAAAAAGTTTTAAAACTCCAGTAGAACACATATATAGCATAGATTTAAGAAAACAACCAGAGAAAAACCTCGAATAGCTAGGGTTTCATAGAAACCCTAAAAATGAGAAAGGCTTGGAAGAAAGTCCGATCTTGAGTCGGAGAGGTCAGAAACAGGCTCCTGATGCTTGGATACGCCGGAGCAAGGCCGGAGAGGCCTCAAAGTCATGGATCTGAGAAGATTTGAAAGAACACCATCAAGGTTAGACCTCAAAAGTTCGAACACCAAGGGTTTAAAGGTGGAGGGGGGTGAGTACCGGCTATCCATAGCCTGAGAAGCCATGGATTCCGGTGAAAGTGCGATTGAAAAGGGTAGAAGATGACTAGGGTTATGAGGAACCTTTGAGAGAGTTTTGGGAGAGGAGAGTGTTTGAAGGCGGCTGAGATCTAGAAATGAGGGGATTAGACTATGGTCAGTGGATTAAAAATGGTAAGGGATGCTCGTGATCGTTGATCAAAACGATCAACGACCTAGATTAAAAGAAAAGGCCAGGCAGGTTAATTGGTTGGATCGGGGGTCGAGTTACAAATGAGATTGGGCCGATCTAATTAGGAGTTTGGGATTGGGTCAATTGGAGGGGTCAATTTGGCTATAATTGAAATAAATTGGGGCTACATATTAAATAGCCAATTTTTCCTTTTATTTTATAAAAAATAGTAAAAATGATTCTAAAATTAAATTAAAAGTACTGAATTAGTAATTAATATATAAATATTAATTTAAAAATATTGTAACAAAATTTATAATTATAAAATACAATTAATCTTAAAATAGGCTAAAATTATAATTATAAACAATTTAGCCTTTAAAATACAAAATAAATTTGTAAAAAATATACAAAAATTATCTTAACTATATTTTGGTATAAATATGGGAAATAAAACAAATTATCTACCAAAATAATAATTTTGGAAATAATTATTAGTTTTTATACTGTTAAATGGGTAGTAAATTGATTTTAAAAATCTTTTAGAAATTAGGAAAAATATTAAAATACTTGAGCATGATTATATATGCATATATATGATATTGTAAAAATATATAGGGAAAGATTGGGTATCAACATTCACGACGGACTTGAATTGCTTTTCTCATTTCCCCGAAGAACTAAATGTATGCCTCATTGTTTTCTAATTCTGCTACACCAAAACATAGAGGGAAGATTTGATTATTTGCATACTTTGATACAACAACAAATAGAACACCATGATATTTGGACTTTAAAAACATTGCATCTACTGCAATAATGGGTCTACAGTAGGACCAACCAGCTACTAATGCCGTATGAGAAAAGAACATGTAAGCAAATCGGTATAGTGAAACACAAAAAAAAAATCATAAGGTGTGAAGTTTTTTAAATAGGAACATTTGAAACTTCAGGCTGATGGTTAGTATTGTTTTGCTTACCTATTCTGCGCATCTCTTTTTATGCTTGTGTACGTTCCTGGGTTTTTGGCCACCATCATGTGTAGGTATGAAGGAAAAATCTGGTAGTTCTCTTCAGGTGTTCCCCTTATGCAAGTAACAACTTTTTGAATAGCACGCCATGCCTTGTGATAACCAATATTAATTCCAAATTTCTTTTTCATTTCATTTTCTACAAAGGCTGCTGTAACCTCTATCTTTTTGTCTCGAACATGTTCTATAATTTGTTCACTTATAAAATTTGATGTTGCATAATTCTGATCTGATTTTCTTGCATCAACCGAGCATTCATGGATGTTATGATACTTTATCACCCTGAATAGTGTGGAATTTTTTATTCCGATAGTACGTATATTCCAACCACATTTATCCACGATGCATTTCAGCTCGTATCTCTTGGAACATGATCTAACATCAGTGAATTCAACTTCTGGTTTATCTCTAAGCTGGAGAAAAATTTAGTCATGTTTTGTTTGTTCTCAAAGATTGATCCAACACTTACTTTTCAGGCAACGCATCGTGCCTAAGTATTTTACATGGTGGAGATTCTTTCACCTTTCTCCTCACTCTTTTTCTTGATTTTTGAGAAGCACAAGAACTTTCAGCAATTTCTTCAATTCTATCTAATGTTATTGGTATAAGCTCCATGTTTACTTCATCTTCGTTGTTGCTTATCATTGCATAAGGTAACAAAAAGCTTTGTTTGATTGTGTGTTGGTTGTCAATTTGCATTATTAGCTATCCTTCTTCTTCTTGGTCATCCACAAATTTGTATGAATTGATTGGATGAGGGGGTAATTGTGGCAGCACTATATATTCTGAAGCAGCAGTAAGATTAGAAGGTTGTTGCCCGTTGTCTGCTTCCATTATTGGTTGTCGTACTTCATGTTGATAGTTAACCTCAGGTTCTGAATCTATCGCATATGCAAGAGATTGGTTAAATGCTGTAGATTTTGAAGGTTGTATTTTTTTGATGACGAAATGGCAATTCTTGTAGGCTGAATCAGTTGTAAGCAAATGTATACACGTATTGAGTTCTTCATCTGAAGTTACAAGCATTGATTTGCTTGTATTTAGTTTGATATCAAGCCATACTTTTAGTACATATCTGGTTGAATCAATATTTGCAACTTCACTAATTTTCTTCAGGAAACTATTGAATGATATGTGCTTATTAAGTAGAACAAGTTTTGTATCATGATCCAAGTATTTGAAATCAGGAGTCCAACTCCCATTAAAAGTTATAACAACACAAATCAGATTCATCCTGTAAACTGTAGTTTTGGTTAAAAGTCATAACAAAAGTGTCAAATGTAGGACAAAAACTTCAGCTCATCACTAAATACACTAAATAAACAAAATCTTTACGACAAATACTATCGAGTCTGGGAAAAAACTTCAGCTTATCAAGTGCTAATTTTTTTAGAAATGAACTAAATAACTTCAGCACATTGAGCTGAAGTTATTTGAAAAAGCTTTAGGACAAAAACTATCGAGTCCAGGAGAAAAATTTCAGCTTATCAAGTGCTGAAGTTTTTAGAACTAAATAACTTCAGCACATTGAGTTGAAGTTATTTGAAAAAGCTTTAGGACAAAAACTATCGAGTGCAGGAGAAAAACTTCAGCTTATCAAGTGCTAAAGTTTTTAGAAATGAACTAAATAACTTCAGCACATTGAGCTGAAGTTTTAGAAAATGAATTCAACAAACTTGAGCACGTTTCAACATTAAATGCAGAGTACACAGGAGTGAACATAAGACAATTAAAGTAGTAATTATATTTCACTGAGGGGTATGTATTAGTGTAATAATTACATTCCTATCACATTTATGCACGCTTTTCTTTAGACAACGTTTAAAATTCCTCTTTGCCTTTTCATATACCATGCAGAAATTATTTTTCCCTATAAAAGCACGCTATACTTTGAGAGTTTATTCACTCAAACACATATATTTTAGCCGACATAAAATACAAAAAGTAGAAAAATGGATGCTGTCATCAGGAAATAGTGGAAGAAATCAAGCAAGACATTATAGAGGCCTTTGAGGTGAAACTGGATGAGCTCATAGACAAGTACGACAGGGAGCTCGAAGAAATCAATGACAAGCTTGATACGCTTGTGATGTATGCAAAATTTGATAATCTTGCTGATGAAGATGCTCGTCCATCTGGTAGTGACAACGACGACGATGATGATAATATGGACAATTAGTTCTTCTTTTTGTTATTTTTGTTATTTTGTTATTTATATTAATTTATCCTTTTAATGTTTAATGAAATGTTTAGTTTTTGTTATAAGTTTTTTTGTGCGTTTTTTTTAATATTAATTCAATTCAAAATCAAAAAATAGCAGAGGAAATGATTAACTTCAGCTCTTTTTGCTTACGTATTTAAAGATTAACTGAAAAACTTCAGCTCTTTCTGCTAAAGTTTTTAAATATTAACTAAAAAACTTCAGCACCTATGTTGAAGTTTTTTGTGCAATATGTAATTTTAATTTATGTTTTTTTTACCTAGTATAGGAGAAAAACTTCATCAGCTTATATTGCTGAAGTTTTTACAGATTTCGTAAAAATCTTCAGCAACTAATGCTTAAGTTTTTTTACAATATGAAATTTTAATTTATGTTTAATATTTAACCAGTGTAGGAGGAAAACTTCAGATCGTTTTGCTAAATTTTTTAAATATGAACTAAATAATTTCAGCTTGTTTAGCAAATAAACAATGATAACACTCATATAACTCGTTTTAATGAAGTTTTTAGATATGAACTAAATAACTTCAGCTTGTTTAGCAAATAAACCAATAATATCAGCATATTTGTCGAATTAGAATGTTAGAAGTGAACGTCAAATAGATTTATAATGCAAATTCAGCATTTCAGTGAAGTTCGTGAAATAAATTTTGAATACTTATAATGTATTTTGTAATTTTAAATTTTAATTTGGTTCAAATCTGGTTTGCGATAGGCGATCTCAGGAGAGACGGAGTGATGGAGGAGATACGGATGTCACGACCCAAAATCCACTAAGGGTCGTGGTGGCGCCGGACACCTCTGTCAGGCCAGCCAACTAACTTATCAATTAATTCCTCTTTTAATACTTTTGAAAATCTAAGGTTTTTCCTTCCATTTTTATAAATAAAAGTTCACTACTTGAATTCAAATTTAAATAATAACAATTAGTACAAATCCGTTGAAACCCATCCCAGAAACCCGGTGTCACAAGTACATGAGCAACTATTGATAAGGAAAGTAAAATACAACATCTGTCCGAAATACAGTGGACAGGGAATAAATAATAAAATGCTGAAAGGAACTACACTGGCTGCGGGTCGTCTCGAACAATGCAGCTCACCTAGTCCCAGAGTCGTCCGTGCTGCTACGCCCAATAGGCTGCTAGAGGTATATATACTTGTGCAACAAAAATGCACAGAAGTGTAGTATGAGTACGTAATCAACGTGTACTCAGTGAGTGTCCCGCCTATTCCCGAAGGGGTAGAGACGAGATGGTCAACTCTAACACTCTCTAATAGTCCAATGATTATTTATCCTCAATATACATATTAAACAGTGGATTTATATCTTTAGACATGATGTTAATCCAGATAGAGGAAACAAATAAGCACATAATTCTTTCATAGGAAATTTCCACGATTTCTTTTCATTATTAACAAAATGATCTCGAGCCATAGTGAGACATGTATCAACTTAATTATCCAGGCAGCAATACAAGCATGCGCAAATCATACCGAGGCGACGACCCGATCCAGCAGAAATAAATGTGCACTTGCCGAGGGTCGACGGCGCGCCTATAGATGCATTTATTAATCTGCTGAGGCGTTCGGCCTATTCCAAAATAAACACACACAGACAGACAATCAGTCAAGAAGTCAACACAGAGCAATCATCCAAGAAAGGCCAATTCTCTTTAATAATTTGAGAAACGAAGCTTAAGTCTTTTTAGAAATCCATTTATTAATTTAATGTGATCTATTACCCCGCTCGCGAATCATCCATGCGACGCGGGTACATATAAGATACATGCTCAGATAGCCAATTAGAATTTTATCGGGAATACTTATCCAAATAAAATCAATTCTCTGTTTAACGATTCAGGAAATGATGTTTAATCCCTTTTTAAATTCATTTACTAATCAAAGGTAATTTAAACAATCCAAGTCATCGACGGGTTCATAACTAATTCATGTATAACATGCTGATGGGTCCTAACTACCCGGATAATAGCATAATAGTATCTACGCACGGACTCTCGTCACCTCGTGCGTACGTAGCCCCCACAAATAGGAGCACATAATCAATCACTTCACATATGGGGTAAATTCCCCCTCACAAGATTAGAAAGGAGATTCACCTTGCTCCGAAGACTCATTACCGGCATTCTCCGCCCTTTCGAAGACTCTACTTGAAGCACCACGCTCCAAAACTAGCCAACGGTCATGCAAATCCATTAATATATGCTCAAATATTCATTAACAATTCAAATTATACAAATTCCCAACTCCCCTTGGTGAAGTGACCAAAATGCCCTGGGGCCCACGTGCCCGAAATCCAATATTTTTCGAAGATAAAGATTAACCATGACCTTAGGAACTCAAATATATGATTTTCTCTTAATTCCATACTCAAAATCGTCACCAAAATCCAAGATTTCTAATTTCCTAGGTTTCCAGCAAAAACCTCAAATTTACACTAATTTAAATGTCTAAATCCGTATATAAACTTGTATTTAACTCAAAACCAGTAGAAATCACATACCCAAAGCTTGGTGACGAAAATGGCACTAAAAAGTTGCTCCAAGTCGGCTCCCATGGAAGAAAATGAGGTTAAATGAGCCAAAATCCGATTTTAAAAGATCGCTGCCCAGACGACCCTTCTATGCGATCGCAACCACAGCTCCGCGATCGCGTAGGGCAAATCTGCTGCCTCAAAATTCCTCATATGCGTTCACATGAAACAACACTGCGATCACACAGGCTCAGGTCTCCTTCTTTTGTGATTGCATTCAGCCTATTGCAATCGCATAGACCAATTCAAGCCCCCTCAACTCTTGCTCTATGCGATCGCATAGAGTAAAAATCTTGTGCATATATACCAGCAAACCAGCAGTCCTTACGAGGCGAAAATCGATCCATTAACCATCCGGAATCTACCCGAGGCCCCCGGGACCCCAACCAAACATACCAACCAATCCCAAAACATATTACGGACTTGTTCGAGGCTTCAAATCATATAAAACAACGCTAAAATCATGAATTACACCTCAATTCAAGCTTAATGAACTTTGAAATTTCAAACTTCTATTTCCGATGTTTAGACCTATCAAATCACGTTCGATTGACCTCAAATTTTGCACACAAATAATATTTGACATTACGGACCTACTCCAACTTTCAGAATTGGATTCCGACCCCGATATCAAAAAGTCAACCTCCGGTCAAACTTCTCAAAAACCTTCAAATTTCTATCTTTAGCCAAATGGCTTCAAAATGACCTACGGACCTCCGAATTCACTGCCGATCGCGCTCCTAACTCCAGAATCACCATACGGAGCTATTCCCAGACTCGGAATCCCAAACGGACATCGATAACACTGAAATGCACTTCAAGCCAAACTTAAGAAATTCCTTCTAAAATACTAACTTCCACAATAGGCGCCAAAATGCTCCCGGGTTATCCAAAACCCAATCCAGGCATACGCCTAAGTCCGAAATCATCATACGAACCTGTTGGAACCTTCTGATCCCGATTCTGAGGTTGTTTACTAAAAATTTTTATCCTAGTTCATTCTTTCAACTTTAAGATTCCGAGATGAGAATTCTCCTCCCAAATCAACTCTGAACTTCCCCGAAATTTAGTTCCGACCATGCGCACAAGTCATAATACCTGAAATGAAGTTGTTCATGGCCTCAGACCACTGAATGGCGTGCTAGGACTCAAAACGACTGGTTGGGTCGTTACATTCTCTCCCACTTAAACATACGTTCATCCTCGAACGTGCTGAGAACTACACCGAAGTAGTCTGAAATCACTATTTAGCACCTCATGTACCTTCCCGTGCTACCACAACTTAGCTGAACACACTAGCTTGATAAATCCTGAAGATATTCCCTTTTATTCAAGCAATTAAGCCTTAGAGCCCAATTCCAACATTTAGAATTCTATGCCAGGCTTGTTTCCAACATACGATTACTATATCAATCACTACAAGCTGTACTCAAACACAATTGCATAACTTTGTTGAATTCACACTTTGCATTACACCCTCATAGGGCCACAATAACCTTTTTATGATCCACTTAGTCAAAATCCTACTAATCTGGTGCTCCCATTGCACCCCATGACATATACAGGTCTTACTCTAACCTTTACCATACCGCCATGACGGAAGAGATGTGCCAACATTCATAATCAACTGCCGAGTCGACAAAACTTTAGGTCTATACTCCTGACAAAACCTTCACCCCATTCTAAACCCAATAATGGTCTTATCTCCATATCATGCCTCATATAGCTGGATTGCACAGAATCCTATATCAAGGGATCTCGTCTAATCCGATACAACTGCTCAGGTAATAAGCCACCCCAAAAATTGTTAAAGTCCCATATGATGCCACAATGTGCCAATAGGCCACCAATAGAATGTGATACAAAAGAAAGCGAACTCTGAAAAGGAGATCTAATTATCCCGCTCGCGAATCATACATGCGACGCGGGAAACATGCTAAACGGACACCTCGCTCGCGAATCATACATGCGATGCGGGCTCACAACTAGAACGAGCTTCCCTCGAAAAATGGGAAATAGAACACATAAAGGCAAATAGGGGAACTGTACTGAACATCACGCTTTTGCGGCATGCAATCCAATCTAAATGACATACCCATGGCGGCGTGCCACCCGATCCACACATAGAACTTACATAAGGAGATGTACGTCGAAAATACCGAACACCGGTCATAAGCATGCTAAGTGCATAATAACATCCCTGAGGGAACATATAGCACTATAGGCCACAAAACTCAAGCACAAGTGAGGTGCGATACAAGATCTGAATCTCAAGAGCCATTCTGCTCACACATCATCATCGCCACGCGGAACCTCAACACATAAGAATTTACCAAACCATGTAACTCATACGGCACCATACATCATTACCTGGGATAGCTGATGCTAAAATATAACCCCGATTGTCCCTCCAAAAGGGACGCTCGCTGAGACGTACACAACTGGCTTGATATAAAGCCCTGTTTACATATAAATCAATCCACTGATCTCAAGCCGATTTCTGATTGCGCCCACTTGGCTAACCACCTTTCAAAGGTTCATAGTAACTTCTTTTTTCCTCATAATGCATGAGAACAACCATCATAACCGGAGCAACCTCCTCAGTTCATAACCCTATAAACAAAGTGCCCTTCAGACCTAAATTCTCAAATTAATGATATTACCACAATCCTCATATTTGGTTCCATCTTTCGTCAATCGAGTGACTACATGTCACACTTATATAATCTCCCCGTGGGACACGCTCCCATAATCTTTCAAAATAAATAATGGGTCCGCACATCTAAACCATCAGCCGCACTAACGCTGAAAAGCGATCAAGAATTCTTAACCAAGATGAAAAGCCTCTTTCACAACACATCGATCTCAGGTGATGCTGAATACAATACCAATTTACTTTAAGCTCTCCACCCTTTTCTTGCTCATCGGAGCTCGTGACATCTTTACCAACAGCAAACTGCAACTTCGATCCTCACTTAGAATTTCCATGCTACTTACTGCACCCAACGTGCCAATATTTGATAGAACACGATTTTCATCATAACTCCAAAATCATTAATATTTTAACACTTCATCATATACGAACTTTCCACTTAACTCACTTCAGGAGAATCATAGAAACACACAGATAAATTCTCATAACCGTAGGATATGCAAATCTCTAAGTAGTGGCCCAAGCCACCATATTCCTTTCGGAATCCGCTTCCACTTAACAAGCCATAACAGAAGAATGCTTCTGAATAACATCAATTACGGCACCCGACAAACCTCACACGTTCCACTACAAATCATACGCATAACACGATCACGCTGAATGAACTGATCACAGACCCCAACATGCCAAATTCAACTATGGCTAATCAATCCACCTTCTTCCAATCCATCCTTGCTTGCCTTAGAAATAAGACTAACTTTATTCAACACATAATATACTCCATCCACACTCACCCCGAGTGACCTTGAATCACGAAACCATGCTGTCTCGAATCCCACGAACTATTTCATATCTCTCAAATGCTACACCACAAGTCAAAATATCATAGAATATTCTCGGCACCTTCTCATAAGCTACTACGAAGCTTGATTTTTTTTTAACTGTACTCATAGGCTCGAAATCATTAGGCATCACACCTCATCTCGTGAATTTACCATGACCGTTGTTGAGAGCCACCCACTCTAACTTGGCCCCGAATTTAATTAACTCTATGAGTCTCCCATCACATGAGTACCCCCTTGGCGAAGAGCCCGCCGAATCACTTCCCTTGGAACCCGCATCTGCACATAGCAAAATCCTGAATCTTTTCCCCAAGTCTGAGCATGATCCAATAAGGCCAACGATAGCCTACCTTTAATAATTCCTTTGCCCAGATTACCACTTATGGTTTTTCCCCGTAGCTGAAATAGCCCAACAATATGCTAATAACCTAAAATATCGCAAGTAATTAACTCTACAACCGCATCATAAGCGGTGGGACTCTCCCACTTATCTTAAAGCCATCACACCATAAATTTGGAATTCACCCGCCCTTTTTATCTATCATTGGCATAACCTCGCGCAATCAACCGCCAAAGCTCTCGAAATCTTTCTGTAAAACCCCTTCTTATATTCTGACTCATCAATATTTTTGCACAACTGATAGGATTCTTCGCAAAAGCCTTGCCAGCCACGTGACCGCTAACCGGCTCACTTGGGTAGCCCACCTATAGAAGCTCTCCCCGGCCTCTTCCAACGCCGTTGCACGAGGTACAATCACTTCGATATCAATAACCTATACTGGGTCTGAGCTCATTTTCCAACTACACAGGTCCATATACCCCTCGTGGACATCATTTAAGTGTGCGACAACATCCTTTCAATTCAAAGTCATGCTACATCCTTCTTTATTTGAGAGGCTCCTTTCCGTCATAATAAATCTCCTGCCGCACCAGAATCCCCACTTCAAATTCGATCTGTAGACCCGAATAGCCAAGCGCCACTATTGTCAAACCGCTCTAAACTTTCCTTAAGGAGCATAGTCATCTTATTACCAAACCCCTACGTAGCTCCGCCACTCTCCCACTTTGGGCAAACTCACTTCTTTAATCAACTGCTCGACCTGCGCTCCCTAAGCCTGACCTTTTAGAAGTTTAAAACTCCGCCTGACACTTCCCACATGTCTTTTTCGTCTCTTTCTGATCAGTTGTTGCCTTCATAAAATTCATCCTCATAGAACTTGAACCCACAAATCACTACTGACTTAAACCCTTCCGGAGGTCATCTTTATCGAACCGTCAACATTTGCAATATGAATCCAGAATCATCGCACCCTGCGATATCTGATAGTTGTATCTTCAATAGTATTTCACGATATCCCGCCATTAGGCGAATGGTAGCAGATTATAACATCGACAAACTTAGAGCATTCAGCTAGGACAACAGAACCCCCCATAAAGAGGAGAACTCCGCCACACTTGCAATTACCACGATTCATTACTTCCACCAGTCCACATTTGACCATCCTTGGTTCGATTGACTTTCCTCTATCGGGAATAAAATACTGAATCCCTTTGATTGCATACTGAGTAAACCTCCCTTCAATTCATTCACTGCCCTGGTGGGCAAACACCCTACCATCACAACAATACCGCAGAATAAAAACTCATAAGCATTATGGAAACCTGTGCCTAGCCTCAAGGCTCTTAGAAGTTCTATTACTAAGCTGAAATAATATAATATCCCTCTATAATGCGACTATAATAGTCCAATTAACTATACTGGAAAAATCATCTCGCACCACATTTGTAGTGCCATTACAATCCTTCAATCTTCGATTTATAACAAGCATTCGCGTCGCGTAAGATTGAGTGGAAAGGAATCAAAGGCATAAGCCTCAAAGGAATCGAACCGCACAATAAGGAAATCAAGAAGGAAAGTACTCCTAACAGTCCTGCAGCCTCCCGAGGATAAGTACAAACGTCTCTGTACCTATCCGCGAGACTCTACTAGACTTGCTCATGACTCGTGAGACTGACGGGAACCTAGTGCTCTGATACCATGTTGTCACGATCCAAAATTCACTAAGAGTCGTGGTGGCGTCGGACACCTCTGTCATGCCAACCAACTAACTTATCAATTAATTCCTCTTTTAAT